>VDFB02000019.1:21808955-21930928 GCA_007258455.2 Sequoia sempervirens
AGGGCTTGGACTTCCTTGGAGAAACGTTGTTTCGTGCAGCTCCTCACTAAATTCAAGTGTCTATTGGCTTGCCCATTGCGCTTAAAGTGAACTGATAGTTGATTTAAATTCAAATGGCAGATCTGAATTCCAGAGAAAAAAGCCACACAAAATGACAAGAATTGGGGTAAAGAATCATCAAGAGATGCTCTCCTTGTGGTCTCCCAGCATTGGAATAGTTGTAACCCGCTCTTTCATATTTACTGTTGGCTGAGCAGCTTTTCATTTTGTTCAAGCATTTCTCTTCTTTTGATTTTCCCATTCTCTATGTCCTCCAGCTTTTCAATCAATAGACGTACAGCCTTCCTGAAAAACAGTTCAATGGCATGAGACATTCATGCCATTATAAAACAGGTCCTTAGCAGTGATGCATGATATACATCTGATTTTATGAAGTCAACAGCATGGCCTAGCTCTCAAACACTTACATAAAACCTTCTTTAGAAACTGAAAACTAAACCTGATTCCTTCATAGCACCACAAATCTGACATAATGCACCTTGTTACAGTGCAGGCCTATGCTTACAGCTTTATTCTCTTGGCATTACCAATAATCTCCACAAGAACATTGTCCTTGTTTAAAATGATGGAACCGACTTGCATCTCTCACAACAATTTCTCTTGAAACAATTCTGGCGATAAATTTGGCTGCAGTGTGGCAGTCAATACATACTCGAAGGTTCTTGACAACTCTAATAGTTGTTCCAGGAGGCATGTTTAACAATCCAAATGCAATTGCCAACTTCTCACTATGTTGGCAGAGGAATGTTTCTTTTTCCTCTTCTTCCACATCATTTAGTACATGTCGCGAATCCGGAAAATACCCTGCTGCTTTCATCTCCCAAGACAATTTCTCCAGCTTTGCATAGATACCTCGTGCTTGGGGATGTGATCGGTCTCCAACACAAAAAACATGTACCATTCTATGGACTTCAATCCAACTACATCCAGGTATCTTTTTAACTCCTCTATCTTTCATCATTCTCCTTACCTTTTGAACATCGGCCCACCTGCCAACTTCCGCATAGATGTCTGACAGAAGGACATAAGGGGCATCATTTTTAGGATCCAGCGTAAGAAGGGAAGTCGCTGCAAATGCTCCTAGACTTATATTCTTATTTGATCTACAAGCACCGAGCAAACACATCCAAAGAACTGCTGGAGGTTTAGTTGGTATTTTAATGAAAAAGTTGAGAGCTTCATCAAGATAGCCAGCACGGCCAAGAAGGTCAACCATGCATACATAGTGATCCATTGTAGGCATAATGGAATGAGAGTATCTCATGTCATTGAAATGCTTACAGCCCTCATCCACTAAACCTGCATGGCTGCATGCAAATAAAACACAAACAAAGCTTACGTGGTCAGGGTACGATTTAGAGTGCTTCATTAGTTCATAGAGATTGAGAGCATCCCTGCCATAGCCTTGCATCGCATATCCTGCAATCATTGCATTCCATGAGACCACATTTTGTTGAGACATTTTGTCAAACAGTTTTTGTGCCTTTTGTACACTTCCACATCTCGCATACATGACAATCAGGGAATTTGAGACTGCCGAATCTGACAGAAATCCACTTTTGATTATTTTTTGATGAAAATCCATACCATGTTCCAAAGTTCCTATCTTAGCACAAGCTGGGAGAATGCTGACAAAAGTTGTGGAGTTTGGCTTTACAACTGCCAATTGCATTTGCTTTAAAGTCTCCAAAGCCTTTTCAACAAGTCCATTCTGCCCATATGCTGCAATCATTGCATTCCAGGAGACCACATCTCGTTGAGACATTTTCTCAAATATTTGGCATGCTTTCTTTATACTTCCACATTTGGCATACATCCCTATGAGGGTGTTTACAACTGTAACATCCAACAAAAATCCGCCTTCAATTATTCTTTGATGGAACTCCATACCCTGTTCCAAAGCTCCCATTTTAGCATAGGCTGGGAGTACGCTGGCAAAGGTTGTGGAGTTAGGCTTTATACCTGCCAACTGCATTTGCTGAAAAATCCTTAAGGCTTTTTCAACAAACCCATTTGCTGCATATCCTGCAATCATTGCATTCCATGAAACCACATCCCGTTGAGGCATTTCTTTGAAAAGGCTTAAAGCCTCATCAAGAGCTCCATTTTGTGTATATCCTGCAACCATTGCATTCCATGAGACCACATCTCTTTTAGGTGTGTTTTCAAACACTTTCCTTGCTTTCCATATGCTACCACATTTTGCATACATGTCTACCAGGGCACTGGCTACTACAACATCTAAACAATCTCCACTTTCTATTATCATATGATGAATGTCCATACCCTGTTCCAAAGTTCCCATTTTCGCACAGGCTGGAAGGATGCTGGCAAAAGATATGGTGTTTGGCTTTAGACCTGCAAATTGCATTTGCTTAAGAGTCTCTAAGGCCTTGTCAACAAACCCGTTTTGAGCATATCCTGCAACCATTGCGTTCCACGACACCACATCTCGTTGAGGCATTTCTTTCCAGAACCTCACAGCCTCGTCAAGAACACCATTGTGCATGTATCCTGCAATTATGGTATTCCATGATAGCACATTTCTTTGAGGCATTTTGTCAAACAGTTCCCGTGCCTTGTCTATGTTTCCACATTTTGCATACATGTCTATCAAGGCATTCGAAACTACAACATCACATAGAAACCCACTTTGGATTATGCTTTGATGGACTTTCATACCCTGTTCCAAACCTCCCAATTTTGCACAGACTGGAAGGATTGTAGCAAACGTGAAGTGATCGGGTTGGATAGGCTTTTGTTGCATTTTGTGAAAGAGTGTCACTGCCTTGTAAGGATACCCCTGTCTTTGGTACGCTGCGATCATCACATTCCATGACAAGACGTTTGCTACTGTCATGTCGTCAAAAATTTTACGAGCATCCACCAAACTACCGCACCTACCATACATGTTGATAAGATTATTTTCATAATATGTGCGTGTAGAAAACGCAAATTCCCACTCTGTGATGAAAGAATGTACAAACATACCACCTGAAAGCGCATTCTTCGCAATGCAGGTGTGCGATAGTTGAGGATACGTACAAAAGTGTAGAAGGGGATTTTGCGTGTTAAGCATTCTACTCAGTGCTGTGGAATGGAGTTGAGCAGTGTATGGCATTGTATGATTGAAGCGTGGGGAGTGTTGAAATGTTTGCCATCCTACAACAGTGACATTGAAGAACTATTACCTTCTTTTGTCCTCAAAAGACAGCCATTTGTTTAATAATGGCCGACGTGGGAAGCTGCGTTGGTAGGGAATGATACAGTTTTATCACCATCTTCTGCTCAAATATGATGTTCCAGCCATTTATTTATCAATACCAGACACAACCGAGGTACCTGTGAAATTGCTTCGGTGGAAGACGTTCCTGTTTTCTTGTTCTGTGAGGAAACATGGACATGTACGGAGAACTCGAGAATACTTGTGAATTGAAAATGAAAATTGAAGAGAAATTATCTCAATCATTATATTTTTTAAAATTAAAAATGGCATTTCTTGCTTCGGTGGAAGACGTTCCTGTTTTCTTGTCATGTGAGGAAACATTGACATGTACAAAGAACTCGAAAATACTTGTGAATTGAAAATGAAAATTGAAGAGAAATTATCTCAATCATTATATTTTTTAAAATTAAAAATGGCATTTATTGCTTCATGGAAGACGTTCCTATTTTCTTGTCATGTGAGGAAACATGGACATGTACAAAGAACTCGAAAATACTTGTGAATTGAAAATGAAAATTGAAGAGAAATTATATCAATCATTATATTTTTTAAAATTAAAAATGGCATTTATTGCTTCGGTGGAAGACGTCCCTATTTTCTTGTCATGTGAGGAAACATGGACATGTAGTGAAAACTCAAAAATACTTGTGAATTGAAAATGAAAATTGAAGAGAAATTATCTCAATCATTATATTTTTTAAAATTAAAAATGACATTAAAAAAAATATATATTTTATTTGACTTTTTACTTTTTTATCTTTTGATAGGTGAATGTTTTTGATTGGAGATATGAATCAGTGAGGTCACATTTAGGGGACCTTATCTTCGATATTCTCTCTATATCTCCTCCTTTCTTCCTGCCACCTTTGATCCTCATCTCTTGCCTCCTTTTACTTCTTCTCTCCTCCTTTCATCTCCTCTCTTCCTCTTCTCCTCCTCTCCTCCTTATTCCTTCACCACTGCATCTCTTTCCTCTCCTCTCTTCCTCTTCTCCTCTCCTCCTTATTCCTTCACCACTGCATCTCTTTCCTCTTGCCGTAGACTCTACAACAACACCCGCCAACACCACCTCTCCATCATTCCCTCCAGCTTTGACCCCGCAGCAGTGCCCAATCTTCTTCTGACATCCTCCATCCTTTGAGCACCACTCCACCATTCTCTGAACTTCGGCCAAGCACTACAGGAAAGAAGCCCCACCAGTTCACCAAGGAGCCTCCTCTTAATACTAGGGTAAACAAACTCAATTGTTAACGCAGTAGAGAGCAACCCCACGAGTTTTGAACCTTGGTTGTTGGCTCTACAGGCAAGAAGCCCCACCATTTCACCAAAGGGTCGCCCATGTGTTAATTATAATTTTTAATATAAAAATAAAAATTTGAATTTTAACAATTTTAATATAGTTTATTTTTATTTTTTATATTTTATTTAAATAGAGTTTAATTTTTAAAATTTAATTTATTTAATAATTTAACTATTTTTATGCTCAATTTTATATTTTTATTTGTTAATATTGTGTGTAATATATGAATTATATTTTTTAGCTACACATTTTATTAATATTTCAATTCTAATAAATTTACATTTTATTTTTATTTTTTTTATTTAAGCATTTATTAGTTCTTCATAAGTTTATTATTTATTATTAATTTTTTTAAATTAATATTTTTATTAATATTTGGATTTTGATATATTTTTACCTTGCATTTAATTTATTTTATATTTAAGTTTGATTTTTTTTTATATTATTTATCTTTTCTAGAAATTACAAATAATAATTAAAAATTATTAATTTAATTTAATTATAATTATTTATCTTATTGAGCCAATAGTGATATGGTGTGATGGTTAAATTATGTTGTTATTCTTGCCATCAAGGTTCAAACCCCATTGGGGTGTAATTGTTGAGAATTTATATTGGGGATGAGGTCCCCTATTTGTGATCTCAACAGTTCATAGCTTCAGATAAAAACATTTACCCCTCTTAATAATATATATATATATAGGAATAAAGAGGGAGAGATAGAGAGATAGAGATAGGAAGATTAGATAAAGAAAGAGAGGAAAATAGAAAAGAGGAGAGACATAGATAGATATAGACACATAAAGAGAGGGAGATAGAGAGATAAAGAGAAATAAGAGACAAAGAGATATTATAAAGATATAGAGATCAAAAGATAAAGAGAGAAAGGGGAGATAACTAGGGATAGAAAAAAGATTGAAAGAGATTGGGAGAGGGAAATAGACAAAGAGAGGAAAAGAGACAGATAAATAGAGAAAGAGAGAAGGGAAGATAATACAAAGAGAAATAGGGGAGAGAGGAAGAGAGAGATTGAGAGATAATAAGAAATATAGAGATAGAGAGTGAGACAAAGATATAAAGAGATGTCTATCTTTATCTTCCCATCTCTCTCTATACATAAATCCTCATATGTACATCTCTCTCTCTCTCTATATATATATATATCCCTCTCTCTACTTATCTCTATATACTTCATATCTCTATCTTTCTCTCTCCATCTCTCCCTCACTCATTCTCTCTCCCTCTTTCTCTCCATATCCATCTTCATCTTCATCTCCATATCTATCTTCCTCTATAGCTCTCTCCCCTATCTCTATATCCTTACCACTCCCTACATCTCTCTCTCTCTCTCTCTCTCTCTCTCTCTCTCTCTCTCTCCCTATCTTTGACACTATATATATCTCTATATCTCTCCCTCTTTCTATTCATGTCTCTCCCTCTTTCTATCCCCATCTCTCTCTCTCCCTATCACTCTCACTTTCTATATCTCTCTACTCCTCTATTAGCTCTCTATTTCTCTCCCTCTTTATTCCCCCCTCTCTCTATATATCCCTATTTATATCTATCTCAATATCTCTATATCACTCTCTCACACACTATCTATTTCTCCCTCCTTATTTGTATCTCTATTTCTCTCTCTCACTCTCGCACAAACACTCCCCGTTTCTCCCTCCCTATCTTTATCTATCTATGTCTATCTATCTCTCTCCCTCTCTCTACCTCTCCCTCTATTTCTATTACTTGTCTCTATAATCTCCTTTATATCTCACTCTTGCCCCTTCTATTTCTATTCGTTAGGGTTAGGAGGAAGATTTCTATCAGTTAAATGTAGATTTGATCAATAAAACAAAGAAATAGAACACACATAAAATTATAGCAACAATAAGACAACACAAAGATTTAAAGTGGTTCACCCAAAATTAGGCTACATCCACCAACACAGGGTCCAATATATATTAAACTTCTAGTAAATAACCTTTACAAAGTTTGCAGCAACCTCTACAACCTACAACAACATTTTTTTTCACATTATACCATTGTTGTTTTTACACAACCTTTGTTGTGTGTACCTGCAGCTCTTCCTACGTTTTTCTAGCCACAAAATTGTAAATTTTTGCTAACATTTTTCACAATCTGCTAGCCTCAAAACTCATTGCCGAGTGTTTGTATACCCTCCCACACATGTCCCATTAATTAGAAATGAAGTGTGGCCATTGGTTTTTACTCATGAACCCATTAACACATTTTCTTTTGGGTGGCTACATTTAATATTTTCAACTATCTTTTAATTTTATATTATATAATTGTAACTAATCACTTCTAGCATTTACTATTTTTTTGTAACCGCCTTTTTAATTACAATTGCAACATAAATATTTAATAAGTGCAAAAAATGTAAATAAAATATTGGTGAAGATCTTTCCATCGGAGTCGTATTGGTCTCCATAACACAACAATCTCCCACTTGGAGCTAATCATACTCCACACCATACCATCTTCCACTTGGAGACTGATCATAACACCGTTGCACCTGCAACTCCCACTAGAAATAAGCACCTTGAACCATGTTATTCTGTTTTACTTAAATTCAACCTTGAAGGCCAACCAAAATTGAAGAGGAGCTCAACTTCTCCCTTGTCACCGCCTTCGTAAACATATATGTTGGATTTTCATCCATATGAATCTTCTCCAACCTTACTTGTCCATCCTCCAATGTTGACCAAATAAAATGATATCTTAGTTGTATGTGTTTTGTTTTCGAGTGCAAGTTAGAATTCTTTGCAAGATAAATAACACTCTATCTGTTCATAAATAAGTAACTTTCAGCCTATTGTTTTCCCAACTCTTCCATAAAAAGTTGCAGCCATATCATCTCTTTTCTTGCCTCTGTTGTAGCTACATACTCTTCCTATGTGGTGGATAAAGCAACCATCTTTTGCAACTGAGAAATCCAACTCACTATTGTCCCATCAATAGTAAATACATAACCTATAGTACTTTGTCTAGTATCTATATCCCCTGCCAAATCTGAGTCGGCATAGCCTTTTAAATCAGTATTAGAGCCCCCAAAACATAAACATTTATTAGATGTACCTTTCAAATACCTGAGAATCTATTTTATCGCATTCCAAAGCTCAACTTTGGGATTACTCATATACCTACTAACAACTCCGATGACATGTGCAATATCCGATGGATACCATGACGTACATTAAACTACCTACAACTTAAGCATATGGTATCTTGAAAATTTTGTCTTCCTCCTCTTGTTTCTTTGGACACATATCCTTAGTCAATTTAAAATGACTAGGCAAAGGTGTGCCGACGAATTTTGCATTTTCCATATGAAATGTCTGCAACACCTTATCAATATAATCAACTTGAAATAAAAAGAAGTTTCTATTTTTCCTATCTCTAGTAATCTTCATACCAAGGATTCGTTTTGTTGCCCCCAAATCCTTCATAGTAAATAAATTTGCTAACTGTTGTTTTAACTCCCTTATGTGATCCATGTTAGACCTCGCTACAAGCATATCATCAACATATACATATAAAATAATGTAGCTATCATCATCTAACCTCTTAAAATAAACATAATGGTATGAATTACACTGGCTATAGCCATGCTCAATGATAAAACTATCAAATTTAATATACCATTGCCGAGGTTCTTGCTTCAAGCCATATAAACTTTTATTTGATTTGCACACCAATTTCTCCTTACCTTTGACCTCAAATCCTTGTGGTTGTTCCATATATATTTCCTCTTCCAAATCACCATGGAGAAAGGTTGTTTTAACATCAAGATTTTCTAAATGCAAATCTTCAGCAGCCACAATACTAAAAACAATACAAATAAAGTCATTTTAATAACTGGAGAAAATATTTCATCAAAATCAATGTCTTTTTTCTATGCAAATCCCTTTACAACTAACCTGACTTTAAATTCATCAATCTCATATCCAAAAAATGTGTTTCTTTGATTTTGCATCAAGCTTGGTTCTATTTTCATAATCTACATGTCCAAATGCTTCACAACTGAAGGTTTTGAGAAAAGAATAATTCACCTTCTTACCTGTCCATGCTTCCTTTGGAATACCACAACCCAAAGGATTAGAGGGACCTCTATTAAAAAAATAAACAACAATGTTTATAGCCTCTATTGAGATGTTTAAAGGAAACCCAACATGCAATATCATACTCCTTATACACTCCATTATTGTCCTATTCATGTGCTCAACTACTCCATTTTCTTGTGGAGTCCTTGGAACTATTTTCTACCTAGGAATACCATTAGAGGAACAATAATCTTCAAACTCTTTTCTGCAATACTCACCACCATTATCAAATCTGAGACATTTCAACTTTTACCCATCTCATTCTCAACCAAGCTTCTCCATTCTTTAAAAGTTTCAAATACATAAAATTTATGCCTAAGGAAATAAATCCATATCTTCCAAGTTGTTCCATCATCAATAAATGTAACATAATACCGAAAGCCACCGAGAGAAGATACTTGAATTGGTCCCCATACGTCCGTATGCACAAGCTCCAATTTCTTATCATTCTTTTGCCTCCCATCCTTGAGAAAACTAACTCTCTTTTGTTTTCCATACACACAACATTCACAGATATCCATATTAACACATTTAGACCTAGTAAAAATTTCTTAGAATGAAGTATTTTCATACTTTTTTTTACTCATGTTCCCAAGTCTATTATGCCACAACGTTGTTTCACCCACAACAATTGTCTACTTTTTTGCTTGCTAACCTGGAGCAACTATTCCTGAAACCATTACAAAACCCACAACAACTATTGTCGAACCCACGGTATCTGTTGTAGCTATTTTTTCTAGGAACTTCCTTGTTTGATTTTTATCTACAATTGTTAAAATAGAAGGAACAATATGACTTGTTCAAAGTTATAAGGTGCCCACTTTCACACCTTTTGCTACCAGTAAGACACCTTTTGTAACCTTCCAATTTTTATCACTAAATGTAACAATACAACCTTCATCATCTAGTGGTCCTGTTGAAATTAATTTTTTGTTTAACCTTAGAACATTCCTTACCTTGATATAGTATCCAATAATTCCCATTCTGCAACTTAATCTTGATTCTTCCCTTTCCAACAATCTAGCAACGTTCAAGAAATGGAGTGTGTGGGCGGGAAGAGGAGTGAAGCTCGAGGTTTGAATTCACCAGATGGAGATGGTGATGAGTTCAAGGATGATGCAGATTCATCTTGGCCTGTGTTTTCTCATTCTTCCCTCCCTCTGGGCTTGGTCAACTTGGCTGCTTTTGTCAGAGATTGGCGTCTTCTTTGGCAGTTTGTAGCTCTTGCGATGCTTAGTGTGGGTGTGATTGTTGCGGACTAGGCATGGACTCTTTCCTACACTGGGTTTCTATGTGGTTTGCTTTTTCCTATTGGTGAGGTTTCTCCCAGCGCTCTTTTTGCCTTGTCTTGTGATGTTCAGGTGATGACGACTACTGGAGGCTCTTGCCCCTGCTGTGCATGTGGCGGTTCTGAAAATGTTGTTTCCTCTTTTGGATGTGTTGTGGTGACTTCTTTGAATCCTCTCTTGGGGTCTTATGTTGCTCAGTTCTTGTTCTCTGGGTCTTGGCGTGCTGAGGACAGATCTTTGCTTTTTTGGTGCCTTGGCTGTTTATTTGGGTCAACTCCTATGCTATTTTTTGAAGATCTTTTGGAGCCATTTTGGAATGTTTTGTTTTGGGCTAGAGGCGGGTTTCTCCTTCTATCTCTAGTGTTCTTCCTCTACAATGCTCTTGGCCTTATGCCTTGAGATTGGTGTGCCTTGAGAGGGTTGTGCTTCAAGGTTTATCTACTTGGGAGGTTGTTAGGGATGTGGTTATTTCACTCCTTGATGCTGCTTTGGTTGTGTTATCAATAGTTTTTCACCCTGCTGAATGTGATATTCAACAAACTACTGAAACATGGAAACCTCTTTCAGATGTGGGTGATCTTATGCGAAAGAGGAATCTCCAAAGTGAGCTAGTTCTCCAAATGATGAATTCTATTCTAAAACAGCTTCTGAGGAAAGGGATGAAGAATAACTGAACATAAAAACATATTTCTAAAAGATGATTCACCAAACTTATAAGAATTCAAACCTAACCACTCATAACAACTTCTTTATTGCAGTAATCCTCACAATCTCATTGGCACACATCCCATCAGTGATTCGCATGAAGATCTGGAAAACAAATACAACATGCAACCTGAAACATGTAATTCTGAAACACCGCCTATAACAACAAGACATAAAAGGATTTCAATTTGAAAACACAAGTACATCAGATTGCTATTACAAAACTTGAGACAAAAAATAAGAAGGAGAAATTTGCTGCTCTATTAAAACTAGAAGAGTGTCAATCTGTCCAAACTGAGTGTCAACAGGTTTACAAGCTCCCCGAAATGAGTAAGGGCAAGAAACTGATCTGAACTGTTGAGAATGGAGAGTTGAAAGACTAAATCTATCAAAAAAACTCTCAAGGAAACCCTAATCCAAGCTCAGAAAAAGCTCAAGGAAAAAAGGCCTCAAACAAACTCAAAAACTGCTTTAAAGCAGAAAAAAGCACAAGCTTTTATGATTACACTGTCAAGCCCCTAAAAATAGGCAAATCCTGCGTTAAAAGTTCAAAAAACACCTTATCTCTCCAAGATAAGTCTGAAATTTGACTAAGAAGAAAAGTCAGTCAAAGATCTGCTAAAAATAGCAAGAAAACATAAAGCAATTTATAGAATATCGCTTTTATGCTTCTACTTTAGAAGATGCAAATTTTTTCAATTTTGTCTATTTTTGCAATTCAAAGATTGGGAGTCTTTTGCAAAAATAAAAATGCTTATTTCTCCAAGATATCATTCTGATTTTCTCAAAAATCATAAAAATACATTACATAATGTCATATTCCTATTAACTCCAAAATTGATTTCTCCAAAATCAATCAAAAATAAAAAGCCTAAAAATATTGACCCAAGGCTTAAGGTATTCATAATTCTCTCTAATTGCTCTTCATTTAAAACAAAACCCTAAGGAAAATTCCATACTTCGCTAAGGAAAAACAATAAGTCTTAAATACTTAATACATCACCCTAGCATAAAATTTCGGCCTAACATAATCATTGATTTAGACTTAGGCTTGAATAAGTCATAAAGAAAACATTATGGGTTCGACCACCATTTGATATTCAACATGTGCATTTGAATGAACATTCCAGAACTTCAAAAGGCTTGAATTAGGGCTTTGATCAAAATAGGGTCAAACCCTAATTCTCGTCATTTCACACTCATGACTTTGGAAAGAAAGAACTTATGTCTGCATGAACAACGCCACAATGATGGTGTTGGATTCGAGCTTGTGTGCACAGAAATCTTCCTCTGCTCTTTAGTTGACCGAATCTCCAGTGAGTGAGCTTCTTTTCATGGTGAAATAGCTTTTCCACTTCATTATTTCGAATATCAACAAGCCCTAAGGGCGCGGCCTATTCATTTCTGACTTTCTCTTACTTTGATTTCTTCATGCCATTATGAATTTGAGCTCGACTTCTATAGTCCATTCTATGGAAGCTTCGACTTGTGCTCTTGTTCTCCTTCACTGTGCAGAGGTAAGCTTTGTGTTCTTAAACTTTATGGCTTTGTATTCTACTCATTTCGGCCTCAAAGTCGTGGCTAATATACTCTACTGTCACTTCATATTGCATTTTCTGTGTGTTTCTCGTACTGCTGTGTAAGCCCGACCTTCATTGTGGGCTCGACTCTCAACCTCTGGATGCTCAATGATGCCTCTGGCCGCAACAAGAGTACCCAATTCCTACCTCAAACTGGTAATCTTTTTGCTCTATAGAAACTCTAAAAGACTTTCTTTATTTCATGAATCTTCTGGCCATGTACAGGCCATGCCAAAAGAGCACTATAGGAAGCATTTTTGCAGATTTTGGGCTCGACCCAGGACAAAAAACTACCATTATATTAATTTAAAAGAACCTTTGTTTGTGGGTAACATAGGAACTTAAATAAATCTGCATTTTTCCCTCTCTGTATTTCGACCCAGAACATAAAGCTTGCATTCGTTTTATGTTCTTGCCATTTTACTCCAGATTTCACATGGGTATTTCTATAGCTATCTTTTTTGCATTTGAAACTAAACTAAAGATGGGTACTCAAATTTTTTAAGGAAACTCCATTTTTCTATAATTTTGAGAATAAACCCACATGTGGGTATTTAAAATTTCGAAAGAGAAATGCATTTTCTGTCTTTCCTGAGCTCGATTTATCACATAATTCTTCATATTTGTAGTCGTACTGCTGTTTTCATGAAAAACCCATATGGGTATCATAAATTATCATACTTCTGTACTCTTCGAAAGCTAAGCCTCGTGTGGGTATTTAAGATTTTGAAAGAAAATTTCATTTTCTGTGTTCTAAAAGCATTCGAGACCATGAAGTAACAAACAGTGATTTACCCCACACTTCTGAAACAAAACAATATCATGGGTTTTGGTATTTTCAAAGCAAAAGCATGCATTTTATTTCTAACAGAACTCGACCTCCCATACTTGCTTGAAATGGTGATAAACTGTATACTTGCTTGCATTTCTTTCAGGATTTTGACTCAAATAACCAGTGAAATTTTTTATCTATGTGACCTTTCTTGATAACTATAATACCTGAGCTCAATCCGCCAAACTGTTATTGACATGGGGCTGTAAACTATTCTTAAAAAAGAACATCAAACATTCATATTCTGAGAGTACTCTCCAAGTACTAAGAATTTGAAAGATCTATCTTGAATGCACATTTTGGAACCTCATATACATATGAAGCTCGAAACTGAAATTCCATTATGGTCTCCTATTGCATTCTATGCTCATCTTGTAGATATGACAAAAACTTTACCTCATTGTTTCGTCAAGACCTTGACTGAGTAATCTAGAAATGATCAACATCCTGCATATTTGTTATATTTAATTCATGGCTTGACCAATTACAAGCGATTTCTTACTTGACACTTGTAATTCACAGAAAACAAAATGAAAGAACATCACATTTGATTGATGTCCTTGACTAATCCTTGACACACGATCCCGTTTGAAGCACCATTATAATCAAAATGAGTTCACTGCTTTTGCTGTATCTCCTAATAACTGGTACTCCATATTTGAGTATTGTATCCTTGATGCTTGTTACTATATCTGGCTATTCCCTTGCAACAGAAATTGTATAGTTAAGATCTGAAATCACAAATTGATCCAAAGTGAACTCCTATGTTTTTTTGTTTTAGCACTTATGCAGGGCTTTTATCTTAACATTTAATCATACTGGAATGTACCTAGTCTTCAGTTCCTAGGCACAACTAACACCTGAAAACCTTCTTCTGGAAATAAACTGTTTGCTCCTTCCTTAATTCTAACACAACAACTTCCACTTCCTTCACTTGAATTTTGTAGAAGTTTTTTTCCATTTTGCTTTTGAATTGAAACATTGCATCAGTATGAACCACTTTTAAACACCGGTTCAAATGTATAACTGGTAACTCAGAATCATTCTGGAAAGAGAATACCCGCTCCTCTGTTATTTTTCTGAAAAGATCACTTTATTATTACCATTGATAATGCAATATTTCTTCACCAGTCAACTCAAAACTAGAAATTTATCTAACACTCAGGTGCACTGTCTGTATTTTTTCTCATGAGCAACATGGTACTCTTCATGCATTTTTATATTTCACTGCTCAAACTGCTCTCAGAAACTGTTCTCTTTGATGATGAAAAATAGAACAAATCATTAAGGCATATGTATGCCTGTTCACTATCCAAAAGATAAATAATGAATTGAAACTCACTTGACATATGATTATAATCAGCATAGAAAATGAAGTAATTCAGCAATTTTTGATGCAAATGCATTCATTTAAATTCCTTAAGTGAACTAAACTCACTGTTCACCTGTAGCCTTCAGAAAGAAATGCTGATCGTTATGAATGCACAGTTGGTTTTGTTACTTGATGGATAACTTTGTTTTACTCTTTTAGTTGTATTTCATTTTGTTTGATGTATATGATGAAATATCTTCAAAAACAACCCATTTAATGTGTAGGGCAGCATGTCGGGCTCTACCCTTGTGGGAGCTCATTTTACTCCACATGCTTGGTCTTCGAATAATGTTCCGCTTCATGACTTTACCTATACCTACACAAGGAAACAAACAGTGTTAGCATAAAAATTGGAACATGTTGATTATGAAGTTGATACTTCTCCTTCGACTCTGTTCTTCATACTGCACTTGACTGATTGATTTAATGTATAGCTAATAGTATGATGTACTATTGTAGGTGCATCATATAAGTTATGTCATAGTCGGAGCCACTGACACCCCTCTTTTCCTCTTATAGGTCGACGAAGCTCAACACGACGAGCTGCACCATTTGACATCAAGCGTCGATAATCAAGCAATGATGACTATGCTGTTGCTTATGTGTTTTCCTTTTGCATCTTCAGTAGTGCAATGTGCTGTTAGAAATGCATTGTCACAGTCACAGCTATATCCACGGCTTGTGTGGATCTTTGATTTCAATTCTGCTTTTCAGTTGAAGGGAAAATGCATTTATGCAATGTTGTAATACTTATTCTGATTGTGAAATCAAATGAAGCCTTGTAAAAATATGAGTTCTTTTTTAAATGAATAAAAGAATCTAAAATGCTATTTTGCACATGTACTCAATTTTGTCTTTCTTTTAAAACTGCAACATTTGAATGGCACTTTGAAACTTTATAACTTCACTAAAATGCATAATTGTTACTTAGTGCAAAAGTAATGTGAAACAACATTTAAAATTCAATCTGCAACTCCACTTTATGGCAAATAATAATCAACCAGCTCCTCCATTTGAGCTGAGGTGAAAAATATGTAACATTTTGGCGATTTCTGCTATATGCTTGCCTACTAAGCATAGATCAGTGGCCTTTAAAACCATTCATTGGGCGTGGAGTCAAATATGCCCCTTCTTGAAACTCAGAAAGCATGAACAACAACACTCCAAATAGCAACAAGAAAATGAAACAAAACTAAAAGCAAACTAACAGGCCCTGGTGGCCAACATAACAATGCGTAGCAGCTCTTAGAGAAAGCAAACTATTGAAAAGAAAATGTGCGAAACACACTTATTTACAGCAACTATTCTATCCTACACTAACCAGTGGAAAAGGTACTCAAACAAAACCATTTACAGGTTTCGAAAAATAATTGCCTCTCCTAATCAACTGAGGGTACTTTGCATGCTCACAAATTTGTAGTAAGAGATGAAAAATGAAGATACTCCCCACACATTGTTCTGCTACAACTTGTAAAAAACAATCAATGACGTAGATTGTGCGAGTCTGATCAAACATACCTCTAGTTTTCCCAGAATGAATAAGTGGGACTTGCCGCCCCTCGACTGCCACCTCATCCTTAGGTGCATTGGAAATCCTTTGGACCCTGCCAACAACCCTAGCTAGATGTCTGATGGGGAAGCCTCTCGAAAGGGTGAAACTGAAACTTGCCTCTCTGGTTATTTGCTGGTTACTTACTACTTCAATCTCATCCTTCTAATGAGGATCATTTGAAAACATATCATCCAACTTTGCGCAAAACTCATCAATTATATTAGCGTACAAGTCCTCGTGGGTCCCACTATTATCCTCTGTATGCATAATAGGCCTTGAGGTGTCCTCCTGACTACATTCTTGAAAACTTGTAAAGATATCAAGGCCATTACCTTGTACAATAGTGTCATGCTCATGCGTAGCTTGATCTCGTTCTATTTGAACTATTGCACCAGGTTCATCAAAGTTCTGGCAGTTGATAACCATGTTATATTCACTTCTTTGTGAACAGATCGACACCTTATCATTGACATCTTCATGGCTTTGCTGATCGAAACTTGACGGCTTTGCTATCTCACATGCATTATCTTCATCATTACTAAAAAAATAAAGGAAGTTCTTCAAATAAATTGGTCAAACCTTGAGTTTGGACACCCCCTTTCGTCTCCTCAAGTTGCTGCTCAAAACTTTCTCCCTCAAAAGGTGAGTGTTTGGCATCTAAGTTTGAAACAAAAGCTTCGAGGTCATCCCAAAACATGTCATCTTCCTTCTCACTTTCAGCTTCTTGTGGAGGAAGACTAATAGTTACTCTACTACGGCTCCTCTGAGGTATCAAAACATTAGAACTTTGAACCTCTTCCTGTTGCTCTAGAGCTGGTATGGATGTAATCTGAGATGAGCTTTCCTCATTATCGACAAAAAATGGTAACTCATTGAGCAAAACAGGGAGAACTTGAAAGCTGTCGGCCATTTCGTGATCTTGAACTTGTGGTTCCTCAAACACAGCCTCCTCTACCTCTTGTAGCAACTACTCCTGACATTCTTTATCGCTATACCAACTAGATACCTTGAAACAATCATCGATATTATGTTGTTTCAAAGAATGAACTTCCTCTGCACATGCAACACTCTTAGGCTCAGCCGAGAAAGGAGTGCAATCAGCAGCAATTGCTTGCTCTGTATGTTGCAGCAATTGTTCCTTTGAAAACTCTCCATTGTCTTCCACAAAACAAGGTTCTTCTCATTCAATCTTTTGTTGCTGCAAGTGATATTCCTCCATAGCTATATGCAATAAATTCACTCTTCCAGCTTCCTCCATGGCGAATGATGAATCATTCCCCGAGTCAATAGGTCTGTCCTCAATAGGGATGGGATAATCAAAATTGTTTGGCTGGGAAACTTGTGGGATCTCTGGAGTTTCTTGCTAGAAAAGGGGCTGCTGCCTTATGTACTGGTCTTGAAAGCCAACAGGCTCAGAATGTTCTAACCTAGATTCTTGCAAAGGTAAAAAATCTCTAAAGCTAGGAATTTTTATTTTAGCAGGGTTAGGAGGCTCAGTTTTCATAAAACTTGGAAGCTTGAATTTACGAACCTCCTCTTGAATAGGATGTTCAGAACTGACAGGAGTTGTTTGGGCTTCCAACTTTTGACACCGAGCAAGCAAAAGATTTTTCTGTGCGGCAACCTCTCTCTCTAAATCTTCCTCAAACTGTGCTCTTTGAGTCTCGAGCTCCTGATCATGAAGATAGGCTTGATAAGCCAACTCTTCTTGCTGTTGATTATACTCATACTGCTTCTTGATCTCCACGAGTTGATTCATGTAATCAAGCAGCGTGCTTTTTATACTTTCCATCTCCTCCTGCTGATCTATCTGACTCATTTTCCTTTCATAGTTTAGTCTTATTTCTCTGAAACTCAAGTCTTCGATCTCTTGGGACTAATTTTTAACATAGGAGGGCTGAGATGAATAATGAGCAGGGGTGGGTGGGTGGCAACTATACTGCGCATGCTGGGTTTGAAAAGCCATGGAACTGGAATCAGTAGCATGATTATGTGAATGTGGCTAATATGGAGACGGGTAAGCAGTATCTTCATGATATGACGGGTGATATGATACATGCCCATGAAATATTGACATATTTATTCATCTAACGGCCAAAAATGAGCAAAAATTAGAATCTCTAACAGCATACCAACACTTGATCATTTTGAAATCAGAAAAGGCTTCTCGGAGTCGCCATGTTGTTTGATGAATATGCCTCCAAAGGCTGATAATTTTGGAGGGAACACCCAACCCTTCAGTATGTGTTCTTTTGTGCGCTGTTCACACTAGATCTACTTGAAAATTAGAGAACGAAGTCGCTAGGTATATTGAAAAGGGCCTCCAAAAGGCTTAATAACTTGCTGCATACACCAAACAACAACCTTAAAGGATTAAAAATTCTCTGAAATTGATTTTCAGAGTCCCACCGAGCATGCCAAAAACTGTTATTAATAGTTTTGCACCCTGTTGAATGCAATATTCAGCAAACTACTGAAACATGGAAACCTCTTTCAGATGTGGGTGATCTTACGTGAAAGAGGAATCTCCAGAGTGAGTTGGTTCTCTGAATGATGAATTCTATTCTAAAACAGCTTCTGAGGAAAGGGATGAAGAATAACTGAACATAAAAACATATTTCTAAAAGATGATTCACCAAACTTATAAGAGTTCAAACCTAACCACTCATAACAACATCTTTATTGAAGTAATCCTCACAATCTCATTGGCACACATCCCATCAGTGATTCACATGAAGATCTGGAAAACAAATACAACATGCAACCTGAAACATGTAATTCTAAAACACCACCTATAACAGCAAGACATAAAAGGATTTCAATTTGAAAACACAAGTACATTAGATTGCTATTACAAAACTTGAAACAGAAAATAAGAAGGAGAAATTTGTTGCTCTATTAAAACTGGAAGAGTGTCAATCTGTCCAAATTGAGTATCAAAAGGTTTACAAGCTCCCCGAAATGAGTAAGGGCAAGAAACTGATCTGAACTGTTGAGAATGGAGAGTTGAAAGACTAAATCTATCAAAAAAACTCTCAAGGAAACCCTAATCCAAGCTCAGAAAAAGCTCAAGGAAAAAAGGCCTCAAACAAACTCAAAAACTGCTTTAAAGCAGAAAAAAGCACAAGCTTTTATGATTACACTGTCAAGCCCCTAAAAATAGGCAAATCCTGCTTTAAAAGTTCAAAAAACACCTTATCTCTCCAAGATAAGTCTGGAATTCGACCAAGAAGAAAAGTCAGTCAAAGATCTGCTAAAAATAGCAAGAAAACATAAAGCAATTTATAGAATATCGCTTTTATGCTTCTACTTTACAAGATGCAAATTTTTTCAATTTTGTCTATTTTTGCAATTCAAAGATTGGGAGTCTTTTGCAAAAATAAAACTGCTTATTTCTCCAAGATATCATTCTGATTTTCTCAAAAATCATAAAAATACATTACATAATGTCATATTCCTATTAACTCCAAAATTGATTTCTCCAAAATCAATCAAAAATAAAAAGCCTAAAAATATTGACCCAAGGCTTAAGGTATTCATAATTCTCTCTAATTTCTCTTCATTTAAAACAAAACCCTAAGGCAAAGTCCATACTTCGCTAAGGCAAAACAATAAGTCTTAAATACTTAAGACATCACCCTAGCATAAAATTTCGGCCTAACATAATCATTGATTTAGACTTAGGCTTGAATAAGTCATAAAGAAAACATTATGGGTTCGACCACCATTTGATATTCAACATGTCCATTTGAATGAAAATTCCAGAACTTCAAAAGGCCCGAATTAGGGCTTTGATCAAAACAGGGTCAACCCCTAATTCTCATCATTTCACACTCGTGACTTTGGAAAGAAAGAACTTCTGTTTGCATGAACAACGCCGCAATGATGGTGTTGGATTCGAGCTCGTGTAAACAGAAATATTCCTCTGCTCTTTAGTTGACCGAATCTCCAGTGAGTGAGCTTCTTTTCATGGCGAAATAGCTTTTCCACTTCATTATTTCGAATATCAACAAGCCCTAAGGGCGCGGCCTGTTCATTTCTGACTTTCTCTTATTTTGATTTCTTCATGCCATTATGAATTTGAGCTTGACTTCTACTGTCCATTCTATGGAAGCTTCAACTTGTGCTCTTGTTCTCCTTCACTGTGCAGAGGTAAGCTTTGTGTTCTTAAACTTTATGGCTTCGTATTCTGCTCATTTCGGCCTCAAAGCCAAGGCTAATATACTCTACTGTCACTTCATATTGCATTTTCTGTGTGTTTCTCGTACTGTTGTGTAAGCCCAACCTTCATTGTGCGCTCAACTCTCAACCTCTGGATGCTCAATGATGCCTCTGGCCGTGGCAAGAGTACCCAGTTCCTGCCTCGAACTGGTAATCTTTTTGCTCTGTAGAAACTCTAAAAGACTTTCTTTATTTCATGAATCTTCTGGCCATGTACAGGTCGTGCCAAAAGAGCACTATAGGAAGCATATTTGCAGATTTTGGGCTCGACCCAGTACATACAACTACCATTATATTAATTTAAAAGCACCTCTATTTGTGGGTAACACAGTAACTTAAATAAATCTGCATTTTTCCCTCTCTGTATTTTGACCCAGAACAGAAAGCTTGCATTCATTTTATGTTCTTGCCATTTTACTCCAGATTTCACATGGGTATTTCTGTAGCTATCTTTTTTGCATTTGAAACTAAACTAAAGACGGGTACTCAAATTTTTTAAGGAAATTCCATTTTTCTGTAATTTTGAGAATAAACCCACATGTGGGTATTTAAAATTTTGAAAGAGAAATGCATTTTCTGTCTTTCCTGAGCTCGATTTATAACAAAATTCTTCATATTTGTAGTCATACTGCTGTTTTCATGAAAAACCCATATGGGTATCATAAATTATCATACTTATGTACTCTTCGAAAGCAAAACCTCATTTGGGTATTTAAGATTTCGAAAGAAAAATGCATTTTCTATGTTCTAAAAGCATTCGAGACTATGAAGTAACAAACAGTGATTTACCCCACACTTCTAAAACAAAACAATATCATGGGTTTTGGAATTTTCAAAGCAAAAGCATGTAATTTATTTCTAACAGAACTCAACCTCCCATACTTGCTTGAAATGGTGATAAACTGTATACTTGCTTGCATTTCTTTCAAGATTTTGACTCAAATAACTAGTGAAATTTTGTATCTATGTGCCCTTTGTTGATAACTATAATACCTGAGCTCAATTCACCGAACTGTTATTGACATGGGGCTGTAAACTATTCTTAAAAAAGAACATCCAACATTCATATTCTGAGAGTACTCTCCAGGTACTAAGAATCTGAAAGATCTTTCTTGAATGCACATTCTGGAACCTCATATACATATGAAGCTCGAAACTGAAATTCCATTATGGTCTCCTATTGCATTCTATGCTCATCTTGTAGATATGACAGAAACTTTACCTCACTATTTTGTCAAGACCTTGACTGAGTAATTTGGAAATGATCAACATCCTGCATATTTGTTATATTTAATTCATGGCTTGACCAATTACAAGCGATTTCTTACTTGACACTTGTAATTCACAGAAAACAAAATGAAAGAACATCAAATTTGATTGATGTCCTTGACTAATCATTGACACACGATCCCATTTGAAGCACCATTATAATCAAAATGAGTTCACTGCTTTTGCTGTATCTCCTAATAACTGGTACTCCATATTTGAGTATTGTATCCCTGATGCTTGTTACTGTATCCGGCTATTCCCTTGCAACAGAAATTGTCATAGTTAAGTTTTGAAATCACAAATTGATCCAAAGTGAACTCCTATGTTTTTTTGTTTTAGCACTTATGCAAGGCTTTTATCTTAACATTGAATCATACTAGAATGTACCTAGTCTTCAGTTCCTAGGCACAACTAACACCTGAAAACCTTCTTTTGGAAATAAACTATTTGCTCCTTCCTTAATTCTAACACAACAGCTTCCACTTCCTTCACTTGAATTCTGTAGAAGTTTTTTTCCATTTTGCCTTTGAATTGAAACATTGCATCAGTATGAACCACTTTTAAACACCGGTTCAAATGTATAACTGGTAACTCAAAATCATTCTGGAAAGAAAATACCCGCTCCTCTATTATTTTTCTGAAAATATCACTTTATTATTACCATTGATAATGCAGTATTTCTTCACCAGTCAACTCAGAACTAGAAATTTATCTAACACTCAAGTGCATTGTCTGTATTTGTTCTCGTGAGCAACATGGTACTCTTCAAGCATTTTTTATATTTCACTGCTCAAACTGCTCTCAGAAATTGTTCTCTTTGATGATGAAAAATAGAACAAATCATTAAGGCATATGTATGCTTGTTCACTATCCAAAAGAGAAATAATGAATTGAAACACACATGACATATGATTATAATCAGCACAGAAAATGAAGTAATTCAGCAATTTCTGATGCAAATGCATTCAGTTAAATTCCTTAAGTGAACTAAACTCACTATTCACCTGTAGCCTTCAGAAAGAAATGTTGATCGTTATGAATGCACAGTTGGTTTCGTTACTTGATGGATAACTCTGTTTTACTCTTTCAGTTGTATTTCATTTTGTTTGATGTATATGATGAAATATCTTCAAAAACAACCCATTTAATGCGTAGGGCAGCATGCCGAGCTCTACTCTTGTGGGAGCCCGTTTTACTCCACATGCTTGGTCTTTGAATAATGTTCCGCTTCATGACTTTACCTATACCTGGACAAGGAAACAAACAGTGTTAGCATAAAAAATGGAACATGTTGATTATGAAGTTGATACTTCTCCTTCGGCTCTCTTCTTCATACTGCACTTGACTGATTGTTTTAATGTATAGCTAATAGTATGTTGTACTATTGTAGGTGCATCATATAAGTTATGTCATAGTCAGAGCCACTGACACCCCTCTTTTCCTCTTACAGGTCGACGAAGCTCGAGACAACGAGGTGCACCATTTGACATCAAGCGTCGATAATCAGGCAATGATGACTATGTTGTTGCATATGTGTTTTCCTTTTGCATCTTCAGTAGTGCAATGTGTTGTTAGAAATGCATTGTCACAGTCACAGTTATATCCATGGCTTGTGTGGATATTTGATTTCAATTCTACTTTTTAGTTGAAGAGAAAATGCATTTATGCAATGTTGTAATACTTATTCTGATTGTGAAATCAAATGAAGCCTTTTAAAAATATGAGTTCTTTTTTAAATGAATAAAAGCATCTGAAATGCTATTTTGCACATGTACTCAATTTTGTCTTTCTTTTAAAACTGCAACATCTGAATGGCACTCTGAAACTTTATAACTTCACTAAAATGCATAACTGTTACTTAGTGCAAAAGTAATGCGAAACAACATTTAAAATTCAATCTGCAACTCCACTTTATGGCAAATAATAATCAACCAGCTCCTCCATTTGAGCTGAGGCAAAAAATATGTAACAGGTTGTTCTCCAGTTTTTTGTTGGGGGTTGCCTTGCCTTGGTGTGGTCCATGTTGGGTTTCTTCCTGTGGGAGTTGGATTCCTCCTTGTTCTCTTTGGCTTGTGGGGAGGCTTTGTTGCCTCTTGTTTTGTGGCTCTTTTGGCTAAGCTATGGTTTGTTAAGTTTTTTGCTCATGTTTATGGCTTAGTACTTTGCTCTCCCTAGGTTTTTGGTTGAGGATTGTTTTGTAGGGAATTCTCTGTCTGTTTTTTGTTTTGGCTCTTTGTTGGGATTTTCATTTTTGGGTGCTCTTTTGAATCCCTTATGTGGGTGGCTCCTATTGTGTATCTTGTGCACCCATGGTCTTTTGTGGAAGGATTTGTTTCTCTTGTTGGCCCGTCCTCTCGAGTTTCCAATGGTTTTCATGTTTTTCCTTGCTGAAGGTTGGGTGGCTTCTTTCATGTTTCTCTAGTCTGTGTCTTCTATTGAGGTGAAGACTTCTTCTGCTATGGTGGAGTCCTCTCTTTTCAAGGTAGAGAGGGGGTCTGTGGATTTGTGGAGGCGCTTCCCAGGCTGTTGGTTCTATTGTTTCAGTACCTATTAAGGAGGTTTGTGTTCTTGTGGAGGTGGAGCTATTTGTTGTTACAGTGGGGCTACAGTGGTGGTAAGGTTTTTCATGGAATCTTCTCCTATAGAGGGGAGCCTATTCCTATTGAGGTGGAATATGATTTGGCTTTTCTTGTTTAGTGGTGCTACAAGAGGTTCTACTCTACTTTTTTCCAGGTGGAGTATGGCTTTGACTATGGATTCAATGGGTTTAAGGTCCTCGTTAAAACCTGGTATGTTCTTGGATGTAAGTGGGTTTTAGGTTCCCATTCTAACCTGGTTTGGGTCTAAGTTCCCTTGTAAAACTTGGCTTTGTGGGGTTTAAGGTTCCTATCAAAACCTTCTATTTTGTGTAGATCCAGGTTGTTTTGTTGATTTGCTTATGATCTATTGATGGTTTTTTGTTGGTTTTCTTTGTCGATTCCTTGTGTAGCTTGTCCTTCTTTGTGTGGGTTTCAGGTGCCTGTCAAAACTTGTTTGTAAATGGTTTCGGGTCCATTCAAAACCTATTTTTCCCTCAATCAAAACAATCTGACAAGGTTCATTATCTCCCAAATAAACCAACCCAAAGTCCCCTTGGACATAATCAAGAAAATAATTTCTATGGGGTGTAGCATTAAATGAAGCCCCTAAGTCTAACACCCAAGAATCATCAACATTATCAAGGGAAAGAATCAAAGTATACTCATCAAATTTATTACTTACCACATTTTCCTTTTTATTGCCTCCTTTTGTCTCCTTTATTTTTTTGAGACCATCAATCTTTCTTTAAATGACTTGGCTTACCATAGTACCAGTAGTCCCTCTTATATTTGAATTGGAACCTCTTGTCCTTTGATTTACCTTGTGACTTCTCATGACCTCCAAAATATTTTCCTCTCTCCTTTGTTTTTCCCCTACTTTCTGCATTCAAAACACTGCTTGATGTGGATGAACCATCTGAGATTTTCCTATGAATTTCCTCACTCAAAATAACACCAACAACATCATCAAATTTTAGCATATTCAAACCAAAATAGAATTACTAACTGCCATTACCAAGCTATTCCAACTTTCAAGCAAGGAACATAGAATCAAAAAATCCCTAACTTCATCAAATTTTACATTTATAGAAGTTAATTGAAGGGTAATCGTATTAAACTCATTCAAATGATCAACAAATGACCCACTTTCTACCATTTTTCATATTAAATAAACGCTTCATAAGAAATACCTTATTTGAAATGGAAGGTTTTTCATATGGTTTTGTCAGGGTTCACATCAACTCTTCAATTGTCTTTGCTATTGAAATATTAAATTTCACTGATTATGTCAGGCATAAACGAGTACTGGCAAGTGTCTTTCTATCTAGAATATCCCAATCCTCATATGACATAGCTGAAGGTTTCTTGGATTTCCCTTCTAATGACCACCATAAATACTTCTGATAGAGATAGTCCTCCATCTGCATCTTCCATAACTGATAGTTCTTCCCTTTGAACTTGTCAACCTTCAACTTACCCTTTCTTGCCATAACTCTCACTTGATCGTGAGACTCTCACTCAACTGTGAGACTCTCACTCAACCGTGAGACCTTCTTGGAGAGGATAAATTAGAACCACAACCCACTCTAATACCACTTGTTAGGGTTAGGAGGTAGATTTCTATCAGTTAAATACAAATTTGATCAATAAAACAAAGAAATAAAACACACAGAAAATTATAGTAGCAATAAGAAAACACAAAGATTTAAAATGGTTCACCCAAAACCAGGCTACATCCACCAACACAAGGTCCAATATATATTAAACTTCCAGTAAATAACCTTTACAAAGCTTGTAGCAACCATTGCAACCTGCAACAATGTTTTTTTCCATGTTTTACCACTGTTGTTTTTACACAACCTTTGTTGCGTGTACCTGTGACTCTTCTTGTATTTTTCCAACCACAAAACTATAAATTTTTGCTAACGTTTTTCATCACCTCCTGCCCTCAAAACTCATTACTGAGTGTTTTTAAACTCTCCCACACATGTCCCATTAATTACAAATGAAGTGTGGCCATTGGTTTTTACTCATGCACCCAATAACACATTTTCTTTTGGGCGGCTACATTTAATATTTTCAATCATCTTTTAATTTTATATTATATAATTTTAACTAATCACTTCCAGCATTTACTATTTGTTTGTAACCACTTTTTTAATTACAATTGCAACATAAATATTTAATAAGTGTAAAAAATGTAAATAAAATATTGGTGAAGATCTTTCCATCCGAGTCTGATTGGTCTCCATAACACAACAATCTCCCACTTAGAGATTAATCATACTCCACACCATACCATTTTCCACTTGGAGACTAATCATAACACCATTGCACCTGCAACTCCCACTGGAAATAAGCACCTTGGACCATGTTGTTTTGTTTTACTTAAATTCAACCTTTAAGGCCAACCAAAGCTGAAGAGGAGCTCTGCTTCTCCACTGCCTTCGTAAACATATTTGTTGGATTTTCATTCGTATGAATCTTCTCCAACCTTACCTGTCCATCCTCCAATGCTGACCGAATAAAATGATATATCAATTGTATGTTTTTTGTTTTCAAGTGCAAGTTAGAATTCTTTGCAAGATATATAGCACTCTGACTATCCGTAAATAAGTAACTTTCAGCCTGTTGTTTTCCCAACTCTTCCATGAAAAGTTGCAGCCATACAATCTCTTTTCTTTCCTCTATTATAGCTACATAATCTTCCTCTATGGTGGATAAAGCAACCACTTTTTGCAATTGAGAAATCCAACTGACTATTGTCCCACCAATAGTAAATACATAACCTATAGTACTCTGCCTAGTATCTATATCCCCTACCAAATCTGAGTCAACATAGCCTTTTAAATTAGTATTAGAGCCCCCAAAACATAAATATTTATTAGATGTACCTTTCAAATACCTAAGAATCCATTTTACTGCATTCCAATGCTCAACTATGGGATTACTCATATACTTGTTAACAACTCCTATGACATGTGCACTATCCAGTCTCATGCATACCATGGCGTACATTAAAACTACCTACAACTTAACCATATGGTATCTTGGACATTTTGTTTTCCTCCTCTTGTTTCTTTGGACACATATCCTTAGTCAATTTAAAATGACTAGGCAAAGGTGTGCAGGTGGCTTTTGCATTCTCCATATGAAATGTCTGCAACACCTTATCATTATAATCAGCTTGAAATAAAAACAATTTTCTATTTTTCTTATCTCTAGTAATCTTCATACCAAGGATTTGTTTTGTTACCCCCAAATCCTTCATAGTAAATAAATTTTCTAACTGTTTTTTTATCTCCCTTATGTGATCCATGTTAGACCCCGCTACAAGCATATTGTCAACATATAAACATAAAATAATGTATTTATCATCATCTAATTTCTTAAAATAAATATAATGGTATGAATTACACTGGTTGTAGCCATGCTCAATGATAAAACTATCAAATTTAATATACCATTGTCGAGGTGCTTGCTTCAAGCCATATAAATTTTTTTTTGATCTGCATACCAATTTCTCCTTACCTTTGACCTCAAATCCTTGTGGTTGTTCCATATATATTTCCTTTTCGAAATCACCATGGAGAAAGGTTGTTTTAACATCAAGGTTTTCTAAATTCAAATATTCAACAACCACAATACTTAAAACAATACAAATAAAGTCATTTTAACAACTGGAGAAAATATTTCATCAAAATCAATACCTTTTTTCTATGCAAATCCCTTTGCAACTAACCTGGCTTTAAATATTTTCATACCCCTGTCTTTCTCTTTCAGCCTATAAACCCATTTATTTGGTAAAACATTTTTCCTTGCAAACAACTTGCATTTCTTCTTCCATTCCATGCTCCCACTGAACCTTGGCTTCCACCTACATAGCTTCATCATAACATTTTGGTTCACCAACATGAGTTAATAAAATAAAATATAAAGAGGGAGAAAATATTTTCGGAGGTCTACTTATACTTGAAGATCGTCTAACATTCATTGGATTTTGTGGTATTTATTGTTGCTATTATTGTGGAGCATGAGAAACCACTAGAACATCAATGTTCAGAATATCATCCAATACTACATAATCATTTTATTTCTTCTCATGCTACTGCAACTGATGTTTGTACAACACGTTCTCATTGAATATGACATCCCTACTTCTCACAATTTTTTAATTTCCAAAATCCCAAATCCTATGACCAAATTCGTCAATGCCATATCCAAAAAATATGCATTTCTTTGATTTTGCATCAAACTTGGTTCTATTTTCAGAATCTACATGTGCAAATGTTTCACAACTGAAGGTTTTGAAAAAATAATAACTCACCTTCTTACCTATCCATGCTTCCTCTGGAATACCACAACTCAAAGGATTAGATGGATATATATTAAACAAATAAACAACAGTGTTTATAGCCTCTATTGACATGTTTAAAGGCAACCCAACATGTAATCTCATACTCCTTATATGCTCCATTATTGTTCTATTCATGTGCTCAACCACTCCATTTTCTTGTGGAGTCCTTGGAACTTTTTTCTACCTAGGAATACCATTAGAGGAACAATATTCTTCAAACTCTTTGCTGCAATACTCACCACATTATCAAATTTGAGACATTTCAACTTTTACCTATCTCATTCTCAACCAAGCTTCTCCATTCTTTAAAAGTTTCAAATACATAAAATTTCCGCCTAAGGAAATAAATCCATACCTTCCAAGTTGTTCCATCATCAATAAATGTAACATAATACCGAGAGCCACTGAGAGAAGATACCTGAATTGGTCCCCATACATCCATATGCACAAGCTCCAATTTCTCTCTTTATTTTGCCTCCTATCCTTGAGAAAACTAACTCTCTCTTTTTTTCCATACACACAAATTTCACAAATATCCATATTAACACATTTTAGACCTAGTAAAAATTTCTTAGAATGAAGTATTTTCATTCCCTTTTTCACTCATGTGCCCAAGTCTATTATGCCACAGCGTTGTTTCACCCACAACAATTGTTTGATTTTTTTCTTGTTGACCTAGAGCAGCTGTTCCTGAAACTATTATTACAAAACCTGCAACAACTGTTGTCAAACTCGCAGTAACTGTTGTAGCTATTTTTTCCAAGAACTTCCTTGTTTGATTTTTATCTACAATCGTTAAAGTAGAAGGAACAATATGACCTATACAAAGATATAAGGTGCCTACTTGCACACCTTTTGCTACCAGTAAGGCACCTTTTGTAACCTTCCAATTTTTATCACTAAATGTAACAATACAACCTTCATCATCTAGTCGCCCTACTGAAATTAAAATTTTTCTTAACCTTAGAACATGCCTTACCTCATGTAGTAGCCAATAATTCCAATTCTTCAACTTAATCTTGATTCTTCCCTTTCCAACAATCTAACGAGGTTCATTATCTCCCAAATAAACCAACCCAAAATCCCCTTGGACATAATCAAGAAAATAATTTCTATGGGATGTAGCATGAAATGAAGCCCCTAAATCTAACACCCAAGAATTATCACCATTATCAAGGGAAAGAATCAAAGTATCCTCATCAAATTTATTACTTACCACATTTTCCTTTTTATTTCCTTCCTTTTATCTCCTTTTTTTTTTGAGACCATCAATCTTTCTTTAAATGACTCGGCTTACCACAGTACCAATAGTCCCTCTTATCTTTGGATTGGAACCTCTTGTCCTTTGATTTACCTCATGAATTCTCGTGAACCCCAAAAAAAATTCATCTCTCCTTTGTTCTTCCCTTGCTTTCTGTATTCAAAACACTACCTGATGTGGATGAACCACCTAAGATTTTCCTACGAATTTCCTTTCTTAATATAAAACTAACAACATCATCAAATTTTAGCGTATTCGAACCAAAAATAGAATTACTAACTTCCATTACCAAGCTATTCCAACTTTCAGGGAAATAACATAGAATCCAAAAATCCCTAACTTCTTCATCAAAGTTTACATTTGCAAAAGTTAATTGACTGGTAACCATATTAAAAACTCATTCAAATGATCAACAATTGACACACTTTCTACCATTTTTCATATTAAATAAACACTTCATAAGAAATACCTTATTTGAAATGGAATGCTTTTCATATGGTTTTTCCAGGGTTTACATCAACTCTTTAGTTTTCTTTGTTGTTGAAATATTAAATGTCACTGATTCTGCCAGGCATAAATGAATACTGCCAAGTGTCTTTCTGTCTAGAATATCCCAATCCTCATCTAACATAGCTGAGGGTTTCTTGGCTTTCCTTTCTAACAACTGCCATAAATAATTTTGATAGAGATAGTCCTCCATCTGCATCTTCCATAACTAATAGTTCTGCCCATTGAACTTGTCAACATTCAACTTACCCTTTCCTGCCATGACTCTCACTTGACCGTGAGGCTCCCACTCAACTGTGAGACCTTCTTGTAGAGGATAACTAATCAAAACCAAATCCAATACCACTTGTTAGGGTTAGGAGGTAGATTTTTATCAGTTAAATGCAGATTTGATCAATAAAACAAAGAAATAGAACACACAAAAAATTATAGCAATAATAAGACAACATAGATTTAAAATGTTTCACCCAAAACTGGGCTACATCGACCAACACAAGGTCTAATATATATTAAAATTCTAGTAAATAACCTTTACAAAGCTTGTAGCAACCACTGCAACCAGCAACAACATTTTTCTCCACATTTTACCACTTTTTTTTACACCACCTTTGTTGCGTGTACCTGTGACTTGTGTTTTTCCAGCGACAAAACTATAAATTTTTGCTAACATTTTTCATGACCTTCTGCCCTCAAAAATCATCATTGAGTGTTTATATACCCTCCCACACATGTCCCATTAATTACAAATGAAGGGTGGCCATTAGTTTTTACTCATGCACCCAATAACACATTTTCTTTTGGGCAACTACATTTAATATTTTCAGTTGTCTTTTAATTTTATATTATATAATGATAACTGATCACTTTCGGCATTTACTATTTGTTTGTAACCACTTTTTAAAATACAAGTGCAACATAAATATTTAATAAGTGTAGAAAATTTAAATAAAATATTGACGAAGATCTTTCCATCTGAGTCTAATTGGTCTCCATAACACAACACTATCTTCCCATCTCTCCCTCTCCCTCTCTCTCTATATATTATTTACTCTATCTCTCCTTCTCTCTATATATACTTCCTATATCTTTATATTTATTTGTCCATCTCCCCCTCTTTGATTGTCTCCCTCTTTCTATATCTATTTCTCTCTCTCTTCCTCTCTCGTTCCATTTCTTCCTCTATATATTTATCTCTCCTTTTATTTTCTATATCTCTTTCACCTCCTCTATCTTTTTCAAGTTATATCTATCTCTCTATCTCTCCTTTATCCCTATTTCTCTCTCTTTCTCTCCCTATCTCTCCCTCTATCCATATCACTCCTTTCTATATATCTCTACTTCTCTCTCCTCTCTATTTCTCTCCCTCCATCTCCCTCCCTCTATCTATTTATACATATCCATCTCCATCTCTCTCCATAGCTCTATTTTACTCATACATACACACACTCCTTATTTCTCCCTCCCTATCTGTAGCTCTATCTCTATATTTATCTCTTTGCCTCTCTACCTTTATCTCTCCATATTTCTTCTTCCATCTCTCCCTCTATCTATATCTCATTCTCTCTCAACCCCTATATATTTCCCTCTCTCTACCTCTCTATATATCACTTTCTATCTTCCCCTCTCACATTCTCTCTCTCTCTCTCTCTCTCTCTCTCTCTCTCTCTCTCTCTCTCTCTCTCTCTCTCCCATATCCATCTCCATTTACATCTCCATATATATCCCCCCCCCTCTCTCTCTCTCTCTCTCTCTCTCTCTCTCCCCCTATTGCAAACATAACACAAGCCTATTGGTAATGGAGCTTGATTATCTTCTCAATTTAGAGGCTTTGGTTTAGTTGAGTTTAGATCTGTGTAAGTGGATATATAGTTGATATGAAGCTATCACTTCTCCATTAAGACCTTTGTGGCACAAACAACAATATTTTCTAAATATCCCACCAATTGAACTCATGTATACTACACAACTGTATACAAAAAATGGATCAAATTTTCCCTAATTGACCTTCCACATATCTTCAGCATACCCATTGCACACCAAGGTGTGATTGCTAGTATATATATCTTTAAGATAATCTAATATAAACTGAAATACACGCCTATTTTTTTCCATTAGTAAATTTAAAATGAATAAAAAATTGTTGTACATTTTATCAGATGGAAAAAAAATATAGTTAAACAATAAAAATAGAATGTTGTGATGTCCACTTTAAACAATAGAAAAAATAAATAAAAAATCATTGCACATGAAAATAGAATGTAGATTTGTTCACCTAATTCCACACTACCATTATAGAGTTACATCTATCAATGTAATAAATGAGCTTTTAAAGTAAGGAACTCATTTTTTAAGGATTTAGGAGATGAGTGCTTTATGTTGCTGGTATGAAAGATCACAACTTATTTTTTAAGGTTTTGAAAGTTGTATGTTTTATCTTAACAGTGTAGAAAATCATTCTTAAAGTATTCATAGAGGGAAAAGTGAACAAAAGATTGGTCTATAATGTATACATTAGTATTAGTATATTATGAATTGTGTTTTTTAATATATTTTAAAATATATATTGTTTAAATGATCCTTATACTATTTGTAAAGTTGAATTATTTATAAAGATTCTATTTTAGGTTAAAAATTAAATTGTTTTTTTTTTCAAATTTATCTAAGCTAATCAATATAACAAAGTAATAAATAATAAATTAGTCTAGATAAAGGAGTTAGACTTGAAACATTACATAAAAAAACATGTTCATAAATAGATATCTAGTTTGATTAATTTTTTTTAGGGTATTTAGCTTTAAAATTTTGGTGGATAATATATTATTACAATTGTTGTGTGATTTATCACAATGATCAATTCTTACATCTACATCAAGAGAGCCCCAAAACATAGTAAAACAAAATGTTCTTTGTTCCAACTTTGAACTTGCAATCAAATTTCTTTTGAATTATGTTCACCTCTACCATCTAAACATGATGTTATTAATGAACACCCATAGAGTTTGTTGTGCTAGGTTTCCAAGGTGACTTGCTCCATTCCTTTCACCTTAGTCAAACTCTTGGATCAATTTAATAATTTTTCACAAGTTGGAAGAAACACTAGTGAGAATTTGCATCCTAGCATGTTATTATCAATCTAGATTTTGATGCTATCTTATTTTGTGTTCTCTTGAAATGATTATACAATACTAGATCATGATTTGATTTGATAATTCCATTAGATGATAAAAAAATAATTAGGGTTCGCCCTTTTATACAACACCCTAGCATGTAAATTTGAATATTTATTCTTTAGTTAACCAAGTACAACAATTAGTTGGGATAGCGTTAGTGAAAGGGAGAATTTAATTATCATATGTGTGTATTAGTTAAGGTAATAATAAAAATATTTTTCCTTGAGAAACAAAATGTAGAATGTGAAGAAAACTAAAATTAATCTAATTAATATGAGAGCTAGGTTTTTGGCATAGATTGGTTTAGCTTTAAAAAATAAATTTTGAAAAGATAATTAGAAAGTGAAGGAAACACCCCCATTTCAAAGGACGATGAACATAATGCTTGTTGGAGATACATAGATATGTTTTGAGTTACAATATCATTTATGTACATAAAAAAAAAATCTTAAGAAATAGAGAAACACATAATGACTCATTTCTAGGACAATTGTGATGGTTTTAGGATTCAAGTACCAATTGGAATAATGTGGTCTCATCTTTTAATTGTACATTTGTTAGAATTTAGGTGTTGCACAATATCTTTTAGATGCTTGTTGTGGTTGTAGATCTAGACATTAATACTTCTATGAGAAGAAATTTAGATTGAACCTACATATGTAGGACATGAAAATTTATAGGGACTACTTGGTAGTTTGCATTTGGCATGCCCCTATTCGGTTTGTTTTAACCCTACTAAAATCTATAGAAACTTGAATATGTATGTGAGCTCAACCTAGGGTGCTCAATGCTAGGAAAATAAATGTAAAATTTAAAATTACAGACCTACAAGATTTCTAAAATGTGTGCAATGCTTGTTTGTGAAAGATATCAGGAAATAGAATCTCCAAGTAATTCCAAAGGGTAGTGGGAGGAATAAAGGTTTCATGATTACAAAGAGGAGTTAAGAAGGGCTTGTTGATAATTTATCACCATGAAATAGTTTTAAAGCCAACATTTTAAGGGAAAAATCATTTTTTAAAATGTTTTGCTAAGCCAACATTGAAAAAGGAGAAAAAATAGCAAAAATATCATGTGAAGGCTTGGTAATGAAAGTTTAAGTAGAAAGGAAAATAAGAAAATGGCTAAGTCTTCTAGGCGCCAAAGTAAAGGAGAAAAGTTTCATTTATGGTAGCCCATGTTGTATGGAGTTTGTTTAGGGTTTTAGTTTCATGGCATTGAATGAGCTGCATAGTGGTGTTGAAAAACTAAAAACAAAGTTAAAGGAGTGAAGGAAACCAAACATAAGAGATAGGGCATGTTGTAGAAGCTCCAAACAAATATTATCCCACATTGCAGCATGGAAATCAAAGATGAAGATGCACATTGCCTAAAATGAAGGAGATATGGCACATAGCTAGGAGAATGGAGGATTCTAGGAGTTTATTTAGGCCACACTCATGTTGCAAGCCATGTCTTTATTGCTATATTACACTAGGTATGCATTGTGTTGTTATGTTTTTTGATATGGTTGAATTCTTTTGAATAGAGTTTTCTTATTTTCTTGTGAAAGTCCTTGTCCTTTTCAACAAGATAATATATAAACAAATCATAACAAAGTCTTTGTAATAAGCTCTGATTAAGGAATAATAAGATACAAACCCTATAACTTATAGTTTCCTGTAGTTACAGTCAAAAGGTTAAGAAGGTAGATATCGATTTTAATCAGAGGAAGTTGCATAGTATAAGAGACTTCCTAGAGATTTGTTATCATTTGAAAGTCCATAGCCTTCTAGAGAGTTCTTTCAGGAGGATTCAAGACCTTTAGGATAGAGGTTTTTCCAAGGATATGATAGTTAAAAGAGCAATAAACTTATTCAGGACAATCATTATGTCAGGGACAACATTTTTGTTTGATAATAATAACAATGCATTCAACTCATGCATGATGGTGTGTACAATGGGTGGTAGCTATGACTAGCAAGGTAGAATTATTGAACAAAGGTACAATTTAAAGATAAATCACACATTCTTGTTGAATATTTAAGATGGACAATCAATTATAACTGGAAGAGGAAAAGAATATGGCTATCTCAATTCATGGAGATGGAGGTTTTATAGGATAGGGTGTGGTTTATGAGACATTACATTTGAGTGTTCTACCTAACTACACAATTGGAGAGACTATTCATATTGTAGTTAATAATCATGTTATATTCACAGTAGATCCAAATTCTAGTAGATCTTCTCAATATTGTACAAATGTTGCAAAAGCACTGAATACTCCTATCTTCCATGTGAATGGGGTCATCCCACAATAATGGGTCCCAAACTTGGGACATCCTGATTTTTGTCTGAAATCACATACTTTTTTAGAAAAACTAATGATTTAAGCCTTAATGGATTCCATCTAAAGGGTTTTAATTGAAGAGGGTTAGTTAAAACCCCCTTCGATCAAACCCCTTGTTAGAGTAATAATGCATTAGCTAATAATTAATTAATTATTAATTTAATTTATTCTCATGCATTTAAGCTAAACTTAGGAGTGATCTTCTATGTTAACTAGAGAGCTATTATTAGATCATTTTGTCTCATTGCATGAGATATTGACACTTGTCATGATCTAATCTCTTTATCATTCAGGGTTGCTCCTATATAGTACTCAATCCTCATTGTATTATTATGCCTTTGATACAACTCTCAGCCTTTGAGAACTCTTGTTTTCCTTGAAGATTCTTGAGGTTCATTATGTAGCTTTTTCTTGTCGAGAATATTACATATTATTGTTTGCAACTCTCTTGAGTGGAAGGTGTCTTTATTCATTGTTTGATCCTATGGCTCATGTTTTTCACAATTCTAACATGGTGTCAGAGCATGGATTCAACAAACCCCTTCTCGATTTATGAGGGTTTCTCTTCAACAAGGGTTACAGGCTTCAGATCTAGATTCTCCTTTGCTTTTATTACAATGTTTAGAGGTGGGAAATTTTTAGGTGCATTTGGCACGAAAAGAACCTCACAGTTACGTTGAGGAGGCTAATTCAACAAAATTTGACTATAAATTTTCCCATATTCATTGTTGAAAGCTTTTGAGGTAACTTTTTTGTATAGGGGCCACATGACCCCTATACAACCACGTTCGACAAATTTAAAAAAAATTAAAAAAATAACTATTTTACAAAAAAATATTTTAAAAGTTTTTTATTAATAAAAAAGCATAAAAAATAAATAGGTCAAAATAAAAAAAATGCAGGTTTAAACCTTGTGCAAGGATGACCTAGGTAGGCGTACCTACGTAGGGAAAGACCACCAACAACCCCACAAAGGGTGCCAACAACCACTTGATCCGCCAAATGGTAAGTTTATGCCAACATCCAAAACAAAATTGATGGTCCAAAAAATCTTTCAACCACCTTTTTCCCTCATTGCTTTCTTTTTTCCAACCATTGTGTAGTTTTTCGGTACTCCAACATTTTCCTGGCACTAGGTACCAGAGAATATTTTGGCAATATCTTTTTCTTGGGGAATGGTATTTTTTTCTAGTGAATGGGAATATTCTACCGACGTCAATAGCACAACCTACTGCAGGGGCCCCCAAGACCCCCTTTGTGCCCTAAAGGAGTTATTTTTTCTTTTGGCCATAACTTGAGCATACAATATCGAAATTGGGCGAACAAAATATTTTCAGAAATATGGTTTTATCAAATTTCCAATGGTGTAGGTATCATCGCTATTTTCTTTTGTTGGTGCATTCTACAACTTGTTGAAGTTAGAGGTGTAGTTTTCAGTCCTGAGCTCATAACTTTTGACCTATTTCTTCATTTTTTACAATTCTAGCAACGTCGAGATAGTCTTTCAAATCTCTTCACAACCATCCATGCAATTTTTTTACATTTTTCTTCATGTACATTTTATTCAATTTTTTGAGTTTTCACATTTTGGTGAATTACTTGGACATCTTAGCTCATAGAAACATTTTGTTTGTGTGGGATGACTTGTTTTTGGCTATTCTACATGTAATTCTAGTATTCTATCCTATTTGAGAATTGTATACATATTTTGACTTCTTTTTTCTCTTTTATAGACACACTGAGATAAAATGCCATTCTAGCACTATATTTTTGAGGATTTTGCACATCCTATTGTGCCTTTTGTACTTACACTATGATATAAAGTGTCATGGGGGGTTGTTAGCCTTTTTTTTACCATCAAAACTTTTTCAAGTGTGTCCCTTCCATGACAGTAGTGAATCATGGTGATTCTTTCCTCATGCATTCATGCCTTAGATTTCACACCCTTTTATTTGCAGGTACTCTTCAGTTGCACATTAAGATATTATCTTACATGCACTTCTGATTTTCGCATAGTTTCAATGCACCTATCATGGCTCTCCCTTGTTAGCATTATGGGGAGGTTTCTATTGTTGGTGTTCATGCTTGGTTTCATTTATTGGAGTGATCTATGCATCTAGTTCTTGTTCCTATGTAGTAGGCGAATGTAGTGTACACCAATGGTTGGTTACCCATGCATTTCGGTGAAATGGAGCATTTACCACATGGACACTCTTGCATTCCTATTTTTGGAGGCTATTTATTTCAGCACTATATCAAACATCTTTCGATAGTTGTCTACAAATTCTTCATGCTTCAACGATGTTCTACATGTTCCTCTTCTTTTTGGATATTGTTTTGGTTGGAGGCTTCTTAGTCCTTCACCTTGATTCAGAGGCTTTTTTAGTCCTTCATTCACCTTTCTCTCTTTTTGAGAGGATTTTTTCCCACAAGGTTTTCTCCTTTTCTCCAATTGTGAGAGATTATATTGTTTGTAAATGGGTACCTCACCAGGCCTTTCTTTCCAAAATCCATCATGCATTCTCTTTTTAGGGTTTTTAGCTACTCCCTAAATTCATCTTAAGGGGGGGTGTTAGAGTAATCATGCATTAGCTAATAATTAATTATTATTCTAATTTATTCTCATGCACTTAAGCTAAACTTAGGAATGATTTTCTATGTTAACTAGAGAACTATTATTAGATCATTTTGTCTCATTGCATGAGATGTTGAAACTTATCATCTAATCCCTTTATCATTTAGAGTTTCTCCTATATAACAACACTCAACCATCATTATGTTATATGCCTTTGATAGAACTCTCAACCTTTAAGCACTCATGTTTTACTTGAAGATTCTTGAGGTTCATTATGTAGCTTTTTGTTGTTGAGAATATTACATATTATTGTTTGCAACTCTCTTACATGAAGGTGTCTTTATTTGTTGTTTGATCCTATGGCTTGTGTTTTTCACAATTCTAACACCCCTCTAGTCTTAAATCATACCCACAATGGAGTCTCCTTCACACCTATCAAAATGTTGGAAAGAAAACACTTTTTCTTTACCTTTTGAGAGATTAAATAAAGTCATTTAAAAATTAGGTTTTGTAAGTATGTAGCTCTTATTATAAGCTTTCCAAAAAGTGTAATTTTAAATATTTTCAATTTATTATTATATTTACATTTCATTTCTTGTGAATGTTGTGTTTTCACTAAACATCAAGGTATTTGCTTCACACAGGTGAAAATATAGAAAAATAAAGAAAAAAAATCTAAAAATTATGTGCACTATGTATTGGTGTTCTTGTTTTAGCAAAAAAAAATGATTTCAATACAATACAAAAAAAGTTATGCATGATGACATATGCCTATGTCCAGATTATAATTACTTTGACTTCAAAAATTAATTAAAAAAACTATGCAACAAAATTATGAAAAAATATTTATGCACTAGATAATGATGTTAAAAATCTATATTTTAAAAATTATGTTTATCCTTTAAATAAATTTTTTTATGTGTAACATAAATGTCACTTTTTAAAAATGTTGTTTATTATAAAAAACAAGTTATTAAAAGTTACGTAAAACAATTGATAATTTTGTAAGTGTAATTAATTAATTATTACACTAGCATAAGTTAACTTAGGTCATATTTCATTTAGTCCTAGGTTGCATTTTAATAAAACATTTAATAAATGGGATAATATTCCCTTCCTTGTTTGTGGGATAAGATTCCTTTTAGAAGATGAGTTGTCCTTCTAGAACTTATCTCAACATTTAATAATCATCTATTGTGCATGCCTAGTTGCAACACTTTCTGGGTGGTTGATTATCTTTCCTAGCAAAGGTCCTCCATTGAAGATTGCAGCTTCAAGGACCCTGTGCATCCATAATCTCAACATGGTATCAGAGCTTGTCCAGTGAAATGTCAACCCTCGATCAAGAAAGTTGGTGTGCGAGATTCTTGCAGGATGGAGGTTTCCATTGAAGGTTGCTTGCTTCCACCCAGGGACCAAGCTAATTTATGAAGCAAATAGAGTTAGATCTGAGCTCGTCATTGTCTTCAAAAGGCCTCGAAACCCTAGGATCGCCTGCCCATTCATCAAAATCGGATACATCAACTCGGGAGCATTAGAGGTATTTGGGTTTGCAAAATCAACTGGTACGATCCATACAAATTTGCAATAAAAAAAATCCTCCCTCTTAGTTGTCCTCTGAGGCAAATTTTTTTTAGAAGTAGGTCATTTTTTGTTTCAGAAAAATTGGGCTTTTAAGTTAACTTAGGTCATATTTCATTTAGTCCTAGGTCGTATTATTAGATAAATCATAAATAAATGGGATAATATTCCCTTCCTTGTTTGTAGGATAAGATTCCTTCTAGAACTTATCTCAACATTTAATAATCATCTAGATAGGGTTCACATGTTGTCACATGTTGTTAGATTATAACACTTGGAAACATCTCATGCATCTTAGGTTTTCCTTCTTTCCTATATAATTAGGCATTTTGTTCATTTGTAATATATCAATATTCAATATCAATCAATCATATCAATAGAATCTCTATTGTGCATGCCTAGTTGCAACACTTTCTGGGTGGTTGAGATTAAATTAGATTATGGACAACCTAGGACTAAATGAAATATGACCTAAATAGAATAAGATAATCAACCACAAAATGATTATATAGGCATGTGAACATATAGATTTAGATCCAAGCTCGTCATTGTCTTTAGAAGGCCTCGAAACCCTAGGATCGCCTGCCCATTCATCAAAATCAGATACATCAACCCGGGAGCATCAGAGGTATTTGGGTTTGCAAAATCAACTGGTACGATCCATACAAATTTGTAGTAAAAAAAAATCATCCCTCTCAGTTGTCCTCTGAGGAAAAAAAATTTTAGAAGCAGGTCATTTTTTGTTTTAGAAAAATTGGGCTTTTTTTCATATTATTTTGGCAAAAATCATATTTTTATATAGTTGCAGAAAAAAAATAAACAGATCAACTATATAATTAATCAATAGTCGGCCACATGTTGTCACATGTTAGATTATAACACTTGGCAACATCTCATGCATCTTAGGTTTTCCTTCTTGCCTATATAATTAGGCATTTTTTTCATTTGTAATATATCAATATTCAATATCAATCAATCATATCAATAGAATCTCTATTGTGCATGCCTAGTTGCAATACTTTCTGGGTGGTTGCTTATATTTCCTGGCAAAGGTCCTCCATTGAAGGATGCAACTTCAAGGGCCATGTGCATCCATAATCTCAACATGGTATCAAAGCTTGTCCAGTGAAATGTCAACCCTCGATCAAGAAAGTTGGTGTGCGAGATTCTTGCAGGCTAGAGGTTTCCATTGAAGGCTACTTGCTTCCACCCAGGGACCAAGCTGATTTCTAAAGAAGATAGAGTCAGATCTGAGCTCGCCATTCTCTTCAGAAAGCCTCGAAACCCTAGGATCGCCTGCCCATTCATCAAAATCAGATACATCAACCCGGGAGCATCAAAGGTATTTAGGTTTGTAAAATCAACTAGTATAATCCGTACAAATTTTCAGTAAAAAATATCCTCCCTCTTAGTTGTCCTCTAAGGAAAAAAAAATTTAGAAGCAGGTCATTTTTTGTTTTAGAAAAATTGGGCTTTTTTCATATTATTTTGGCAAAAATCATATTTTTATATAGTTGTAGAAAAAAAAAAACAGATCGACTATATAATTAATCAATAGTCGGCCACATGTTGTCACATGTTGTTAGATTATAACACTTGGCAACATCTCATGAATCTTAGGTTTTCTTTCTTGCCTATATAATTAGGCATTTTGTTCATTTGTAATATATCAATATTCAATATCAATCAATCATATCAATAGGATCTCTATTGTGCATGCCTAGTTGCAACACTTTCTAGGTGGTTGATTATCTTTCCTGGAAAAGTTCCTCCATTGAAGACTGCAGCTTCAAGGACCCTGTGCATCCATAATCTCAACATGGTATTAGAGCTTGTCCAGTGAAACGTGAACCCTCGATCAAGAAAGTTGGTGTGTGAGATTCTTGCAGGTTGGAGGTTCCATTAAAGGCTACTTTCTTCCACCTAGGAACCAAGCTCATTTCTGAAGCAGATAGAGTCAGATCTGAGCTCACCATTGTCTTTAGAAGGCCTCAAAACCCTAGGATCGCCTACCCATTCATCAAAATCGGATACATCAACCCGAGAGCATCAGAGGTATTTGGGTTTGCAAAATCAACTGGTACAATCCGTACAAATTTGCAGTAAAAAAAAAATCCTCCCTCTTAGTTGTCCTCTGAGGCAAAAAAAATTTAGAAGCAGGTCATTTTTTGTTTCAGAAAAATCGGGCTTTTTTTCATATTATTTTGGCAAAAATCATATTTTTTATATAGTTGCAAAAAAAAAATAAACAGATCAACTATATAATTAATCAATAGTCGGCATCATATTTTCTTAATCTGGGGCTAAATATTTCCACCATCAGCTAATTGTTCAGTCGGCATATAAATATGAGGGTTTGATTTTTTATATAAAATCATCGGTTATATTCCACCCGTTGGCATTGGATATTCTTTTATTTTTTGCGGATAAATTTTTTGTAGTTGACACACACATATATATTATAGTCTCCTTTTTATTTTTAATTGCCATTGCAATATTAAAAATTAAAAACAAAGGTCTGGTCAGCTTGTTCATTATTGTTCGCATGAGGAAGTACTTTGTCGGCCGATTTGGAGGGGCCCGTCCATCGACTAATGTACACTACCGATGCCGACCGGTTCCATCACCGACTGCTATCTAAGTCCCCGCTGACCATTCCTATCACCGACGACTATTGCTCAGACTCATGCCGACGACCTCGCTCCATCAGCCCCAACCCGTGGTCATTTTGAGGACCATGTGATCTACTATTTATGAGCGGAGCCACCCTCTTTTGTCAGTCGCGCCGCCCACCAACCGCTTTGCCACCACCTATCTGGTGACTCTCTTTTTTTTCCATACATACAGTGCCAGTCATATCAACGACCAGGAGCCAACGCCCGAGGGGTTGGAATTTTTCCCCTAGATAGATTGCAAATTTCCTAAAATAGGCATTTTTTTCGTTTTATCACAACTTTCACCCACGGTGTCAAAAATCGACAAACGAGATACCGTCAGAAAGGTAATTTTGAGTACTTTATAGTGGTGACATCTATTCTATGAATTTTTTCTTGTAGAAAAATCTACACTCAACTGAAGTGCAAACCCTAATTTGGACATAAAGGCTCGTAACTTTGCAACCGTTCATCGGATTTCAGTGATTCCAGTGGCATTAGGAAGCATTTTCAGAGCTTTTTTCATCTGTCCAAATCCCTTGATTAGTTTCTACTCCAGGTACTCTTGCATTTATTTTTTTCAATTTGGTGCATTTGTTCAATAACCTGGACATCCTGAAGCTTGGGAAAAGATTTTTTGATCCAAGTAGCATCACTTCAGTTGTACATCATCCTTTGGAAGCTTCTATTTGTTGTTGAAGGTCATTTGTCTTTGTATTTTTAGAGAAATTTCATTATGGGGCTTGCATATTATTCTCCTTCTTTGGTTATGTTGCATAAGGGTAATTATCAACAATGGCGAGATGGGATTTTCCACCATCTCCAATCACTTGATTTATCGTCTCATCTCTATGGTATAGTTCCCCATCCAAGTGAAGGAATTCATGAATTTGCTTGGAGTTGCAACAGGTACACTTTTTTGGAGATCATTGAGATGCAAGTTGATTGTGATGTTTTGAATACTATTGATCATTGTGATTGTCCTCACATCCTTTGGACTAAGCTTTGGGAGATATATGGAGATTCAGACACTCCACCATTCCTTGATGGTCATGATTCAGAATGTCATTCTTTAGATCAGGTACCCCATGTTGATATTATTGTGTAGGAAGTTGATTGCCTTGATCTTTCTGAAGAGGTTGACAAGGTTCCTTCAAGTGATTCTTCTCCATTAGAGACTATTGGTATTCCTTCACAATCAGTGATTCCTTGTCTAGATTCATTGATTGAGGCTTCCACCATCATCACTCATCAGGACACATTCATTTTTTCAGACTTGACATCACAGGATGGCTTCGTTTCAGGTATCACTAACTTGGCTACTTCTACAGGTTTGGAGGACATTCTTGAGGGGATATCACTCCTCTATTTAGATATTTCTTATCTGAGACTTCTTCCCTTTCATTCCATTCAGGACTTGAGGTTTCTTCAACATCTACCATTATATTTGCTTCATACTTCTTTCAGTGGTTTTGAGGACACTTCATTCAGGGGGGCTATCAAGTCTCCATCACATCCATCATATCCATCACATAGTCTTTGGATATTGTTCAACATCATTTTTTGCATCGTCCTGGTTTGTCACCCTCTTCATTGATTGTGGCATCTTCATCTTCAGGAAAGGAGACATTTGAGTAGAGTTCAGAGACATCATCGACATCCACCTTCATCCTTCCTTCCTTCAATTCCTATCCAGAATGGGAAGCATCACTGCCCTTGCACTTGGTTTTGTTTCTTCCGAAAGAGAGACAAGTTTTTTGTCGACATTGGATCTTGTTCTGTCTTTAGACACTTACCATCTTTGCAAGTGATCACATCTTCTAGGGAGGCTATATAGTCTCTCTATTTCCTCCCTATGGGGGGCTATTGTATTGTATGCATGTGACGGATGGTGTACTTGGGGGTATTTGGGATTCCTCCATCCTTCCCATCCTATCTCACTTCTTTTTTGCATTTTTATCTCCTTTTTGGAGAGGGGTTTTGTTCCCACTGGGTTTTCCCCTTTTCTCTGGTTGTGGGAGATTTTATGCATCCTCATGTAAATGGGTACCTAACATGGCCTCGTAGTCGGGACCCATCATCATCATCATCATCGATCATCTTGCATAATCATTGAATTTTCTTCCCTAAGTTGAACTTATGGGGGGGTGTTAGTGTAATTAATTAATTAATTATTACACTAGCATAAGTTAACTTAGGTCATATTTCATTTAGTCCTAGGTTGCATTATTAGATAAATCATAAATAAATGGGATATTATTCCCTTCCTTGTTTGTGGGATAAGATTCCTTCTAGAAGATGAGTTGTCCTTCTAGAACTTATCTCAACATTTAATAATCATCTAGATAGGGTTCACATGTTGTCACATGTTGTTAGATTATAACACTTGGCAACATCTCATGCATCTTAGGTTTTCCTTCTTGCCTATATAATCAGGCATTTTTTTCATTTGTAATATATCAATATTCAATATCAATCAATCATATCAATAGAATCTCTATTGTGCATGCCTAGTTGCAACACTTTCTGGATGGTTGATTATCTTTCCTAGAAAAGGTCCTCCATTGAAGACTACAGCTTCAAGGACCTCGTGCATCCATAATATCGACATGGTCATATTTAAATGGGATAATATTCCCTTCCTTGTTTATGGGATAAGATTCTTTCTAGAAGATGAGTTGTCCTTCTAGAACTTATCTCAATATTTAATAATCATCTAGATAGGGTTCACATGTTGTTAGATTATAACACTTGGCAACATCTCATGCATCTTATGTTTTCCTTCCTGCCTATATAATCAGGCATTTTGTTCATTTGTAATATATCAATATTTTATTTAGTCCCTTAAAATATGACCATGGTATCATGTCTTCAGATTATTATCTGAAGACAATATTAATTAATTAATCATTTATTCATTTTTAATGATTAATTAATATTGTTGATTATATTCCCTTCCTTGTTATAAAATAATCATCTTGCAGAAAAAAAATAAACAGATCGACTATTTAGTCTCATCTTCTATGTTGTCACATGTTAGATCAAGACACATGGCAACATCTCATGCATTTTAGGTTTTCTCTCATGCCTATATATTCAAGACATCTTGTTCATTTGTAACATATCAATATCAATTAATCATATCAATAGAATCTCTATTGTGCATGCCTAGTTGCAACACTTTCTTTGTGGTTGACCATAATTAATAAATGAAATATGATTGATTGATATTAAATATTGATATATTACAAATGAACAAAATGCTTGATTATATAGGCAAGAAGGAAAACCTAAGATGCATGAGATGTTTCCAAGTGTTATAATCTAACATGTGACAACATGTGAACCCTATCTAGATGATTATTAAATGTTGAGATTAGATGCACAAGGTCCTTGAAGCTGTAGTCTTCAATGGAGGACCTTTTCCAAGAAAGATAATCAACCACCCAGAAAGTGTTGCAACTAGGCATGCACAATAGAGATTCTATTGATATGATTGATTGATATTGAATATTGATATATTACAAATGAACAAAATGCCTGATTATATAGGCAAGAAGGAAAACCTAAGATGCATGAGATGTTGCCAAGTGTTATAATCTAACAACATGTGACAACATGTGAACCCTATCTAGATGATTATTAAATGTTGAGATAAGTTCTAGAAGGACAACTCATCTTCTAGAAGGAATCTTATCCCACAAACAAGGAAGGGAATATTATCCCATTTATTTATGATTTATCTAATAATGTAACCTAGGACTAAATGAAATATGACCTAAGTTAACTTATGCTAGTGTAATAATTAATTAATTAATTACACTAACACCCCCCCATAAGTTCAACTTAGGGAAGAAAATACAATAATTATGCAAGATGATCGATGATGATGATGATGATGGGTCCCGACTACGAGGCCATGTTAGGTACCCATTTACATGAACATGCATAAAATCTCCCACAACCAGAGAAAAGGGGAAAACCCAATGGGAATGTGTCCTGATGAGTGATGATGGTGGAAGCCTCAATCAATGAATTTGGACAAGGAATCACTGATTGTGAAGGAATACCAATAGTCTCTAATTGAGAAGCACCTAAAGGAACCTTGTCAACCTCTTCATAAAGATCAAGGAAATCAACTTCCTGCACAACAATATCAACATGGGGTACCTGATTTGAAGATTGACATTCTGAATCATGACCATCGGAGAATGGTGGAGTGTCTGAATCTCCAGATATCTCCCAAAGCTTAGTCCAAAGGATGTGAGGAAAATCACAATGATCAATAGTATTCAAAACATCACAATCAACTTGCATCTCAATGATCTCCAAAACAGTGTACCTACTATAACTCCAAGCAAATTCATGAATTCCTTCACTCGAATGGGTGGTTGATTTCTATAGTGAGTGGCGCCACAATAAACCATAACTCTACCTCCACTTTGTAGCTTCATTGCTGCTCCCTGGAGGGGGGGCACTTTTTTTTCCAATCATCAGCCTATGGTCACATCAATGACCATGTGCCAGCCCAGAGGGGCTTAATTTTTGCACCCCATTAGCATACGAAGTGCCTAATATAGGCCTTTTTTTTCATTTTATCACAATTTTCTCCCACAGTGTCAAAAATCGACAAACAAGATACCGTTGGAAAGGTAATTCAGTCTACTTTCTAGTGGTGACATCCATTCTATGAAATTTTTCTAGCAAAAAAATCTACAACCAACTGAATTCAAAACCCTAGTTTGGACATAAAGGCTCACAACTTCTCATCATATATTCAGATTTCGGTGATTCCAAATGCATCAGGAAGAATTTTCAGAGCTTTTTTCATCAGTCTAGACCTCTTGTTCGTTTTCAGCTCCAAGTACTCTTGCATGATATTTTTTTCAATTTGGTGCATTTCATCAATAACCTAGTTATCTTGAAGCTTGGGAAAAAAAAATTTGATCCGAGTAACATCACTTCAGTTGCACATCATATTTGGAAGTCTTCTATTTTTTGTTGAAGGTCAGTGTCTTTGTTTTTTGTGGAGAAATTTCATTATGGGGCTTGCATATTATTCTCCTTCTTTGGTTATGTTGCACAAGGGTAACTATAAGCAATGGCGAGATGGGATCAACCACCATCTCCAATCACTTGATTTGTTTCCTCATCTGTATGGTATTGTTCCTCATCTGAGTGAAGGTATTTATGAGTTTTCTTAGAGTTGCAGTAGATACACAGTTTTAGAGATCATTGAGATGCGAGTTGATTGTGATGTTTTGAATGCTATTGATCATTGTGATTATCCTCACATCCTTTGGATTAAGCTTTGGGAGATATATGGAGATTCAGATACTCCACCATTCCCTGATGGCCATGATTGAGAATGTCATTCTTCAGATCAGGTACCACATGATGATATTCTTGTACAGGAGGTTGATTGCCTTGATCTTTCTAAAGAGGTTGACAAGGTTGCTTCAGGTGCTTCTTCTCCATCATAGACAGTTGGTATTCCTTCAGAATCAGTGATTCCTTGTCCAAATTCATTGATTGAGGCTTCCACCATCATCATTCATTAGGCCACATTCAGTTTTCCATACTTGATATCACAAGATGGCTTCGTTTCAGGTATCACTGACTTGGCTACTTATATAGGTTTGGAGGACATTCTTGAGGGGGTATCACTCCTTTATTTAGATATTTCATATCCGAGACTTCTTCCCTATCATTCCATTCAGGACTTGAGGTTTCTTCATAATCTACCATTGGATTTGCTTTATACTTCTTTCAGTGGTTTTGAGGACACTTCATTTAGCGGGGTTATCAAGTCTCCATCACATCCATCACATCATAGTCTTTGGATATTGTTCAACATTTGTTTCCTTCATCTTCAGGAAAGGAGAAATTTGAGCACAGTTCAGAGACACCATCAGCATCCACCTTCATCCTCCCTTCCTTCACTTCCTATCTGGAATGGGAAGCATCTCTGCACTTGCACTTGGTTTTGTTTCTTCCAAAAGGGAGACAAGTTGTTTTTTGACATTGGATCTTGTTTTTTCTTCAAAAACTTACCATTTTTGCAGGTGATCACATCTTCTGGGGGGGCTATCTAGTCTCTCTCTTTCCCTCCTATGCGGGGGCCATTGATTGCATTGTATCCATGTGATGGATAGTGTACTTGGGGGGTATTTGGGAGTCCTCCATCCTTCCCATCCTATCTCACATTTTTTTATTTTTCATCTCCTTTTTGGAGAGGGGTTTTGTTCCCACTGGGTTTTCCCCTTTTCTCCAATTGTGGGAGATTTTTTGCATCTTTATCATGTACATGGGTACCTAACATGGCCTTGTAGCCAGGACCCATCATCGATCATCTCTGCATAATCATTGCATTTTCCTCCCTAAGTTGAACTTATGGGGGGGTGTTAATGTAATTAATTAATTATTACACTAGCATAAGTTAACTTAGGTCATATTTCATTTAGTCCTAGGTTGCATTTTAATAAATCATTTAATAAATGGGATAATATTCCCTTCCTTGTTTGTGGGATAAGATTCCTTCTAGAAGATGAGTTGTCCTTCTAGAGCTTATCTCAACATTTAATAATCATCTAGATAGGGTTCACATGTTGTCACATGTTGTTAGATAAAGACACATGGCAACATCTCATGCATCTTAGGTTTTCCTTCTTGCCTATATAATTAGGAAACTTGTTCATTTGTAATATATCAATATTCAATATCAATCAATCATATCAATAGAATCTATATTGTGCATGCCTAGTTGCAACACTTTCTGGGTGGTTGATTATCTTTCCTGGCAAAGGTCCTCCATTGAAGATTGCAGCTTCAAGGACCCTGTGCATCCATAATCTCAACAAATTTATTTCATTTTTTTAATTTATATTTAGAATCTACACACAAATCCTCACAAATTACTAGTTCACAATCATCTCCAAATTATTAATGGTTTAGTTGCTATAGGTTTCATAAAGTGAAATTTTGTAAAAAAAATGTTGATATTAATGTCCTACTTTGGCCAAAAAGTGGGACACAGTATTGTGGGTTGATCCAATGGTGATGATGTGAAGGCTATGGTGCATGTGTGAGAACTTTCCATTGAGTGGCATTAGACTTTCCATTTTGATGATGTTGATATTTTTTTACCACCGTAGATTTGGACATAATAAGATTGAGTGGCTAGGATGTTGAAAGAAGTACTTTCAATCACCAACATGTATTCCTTCATGATCAAGAAACAAGAGAAAGATATTATCCTCTAGACTAGGTTGTCATGAACCAAAATGAAGATATATTTATTGTTAACAATAGCTCTCTTTTATAATTTGGTGTGCTTGGATTTTGAATTGGGAACTAGTAGAAAAATCTTGAAGTAAATTTCCCTAATTGTTCATTAATGGTTGGTCAAATCTTAAGTTATTCAAATAATTAAAATGTATGCCTTGAAGTGAAGCTAGTCAAAATTTTCCAAAACCCATGGAACCAAAATTGATCTCTATTATCCCTCCAAAGGAAGAATTTATTCCACTTTGTTGTTGTGCCACTCCACTCAGCCTTTTAAGATAAGGTCTATATTTTTGACAGTGGCTTGCAATATGTAATTTGAAGTCCAGAGATTTGGGCTAGGTGTGTAGGGTAGTTAACAATGGACAATCAATGATAATAGATCTTGAAGGGTTAGAATATCTTCAAGACAATCCTATAAAGAAATAGAAATATGTGACAAATCATGAACAATGCAAAGCCATTTCTTATTGAGGACAAAGAAATAATTTCATATGATAGTTAAAGGAATCATCTTTGGTTTATGCACAATGAGAAATCATACACTTAAAAAATATTGAGAGGGAAGTCTTGAATGTCATAATGAACAGTGATTGAATCTTTCAGAGCATGGTTTATAGTGAACAAAGATGACAATTGAAGACAGAATGTTGAAATGATAGAGGATAGTAAAAAGAGGGGCATACTAATGAACTTAAAAGAACGGGTCTGATGCTAGAGAAGAGTACAATGATTATTTAAGGTAGTGAACTGTGAATAAGTAAGCAGTTAAGTCAAAGAATCAAGACTCATGTGTCATGGATAAACTAAGAAAAGTCCATTGAATACATGGATTCATTGTGAAAAAGGACCAGTCATAAAGTCACTTCAAGCAAATGATAGGGTACATGATAGCACAAAATTGATGACAATGAATTGTACAAAATCATTTGATCACAATCAAGCAATGCAGAGATTGTATTTTGATAAAGGGATGGCGACTAATGAATAAAGATGGCAGTAAACTATGTATGATAGAGCCATGGTAGAAGGGAAACATTAAGTAATGGATAGTCAAACTAAGCATGATATTGATGATATTGGACATAAGAGGGTAGAGGACTATTATAGTTGTATGATTTCAAGGATAGTCATGTGACAAGAAGTGCATTAAATGTTATGATCCCTACACAGTCATAGACACAAGTGCATAGTTCAAGAGAGATACTAAAGGATAGTAGTGATAAGGCAGTCATGTGCTAATGTTATGACCATGTGAAGCTTTTAAGTTATAATATGATAGGGTAGTATGACCAAAAATGGAGATCACCACAAGGTATGGAAAAGCTAAAACAAAGTGTTCAATGACCTATGAAGAGTGATAGCCCTTTGTGCCACTTTAAGCGATGTAGGCATAGTCATAAATGAGCATATCATAGAAGGGGTGTTCAAAGTTCTCTCAAACTATATGCAATCTCCCCAACCTTAAGAAGATTCATTTTTGTTTCCTAAAATCCTAAGGCCTTGTACAGAGCAGTGAGTAGTTTGAAAAGACTATGAAATGAGGATATTATAGTAATTAAATAGGATAGTCACAATCCTAAACTGATTGATGACAGTAATCCAAGGACAATCCAAGGACCAAGGTTTTGGAGTGATGATCAAAATCTATAAATGTTGAATAATGCCACTCTTTTATTGCTCAAATATGTGTTATGGTACTAGAAGCATCCTTGTATGAAGGTTAATTCTAGGAAGTTTTTCCTTTGTTAATAAAGGATTTCAAGCTATTAAGCATTGAGGAAGCATGAGCAGATGATAGAAGGGGGTAGTTATTTATTTTTTCATAAGAGTCTTCAATTGTATTATGAGAATGTCAAGATGATTCATAATGAATAGAGGGGTTGTTGGAGTAAAGTTTTCATCAGAACCTTTATCAAACCTTTGACATTGATTCAACTTGGAAATGTAGTGAGAAGTTTGTATATATACCTATCATTAATCTTAAAATATAAAATGCACATAGCATTAGAATCATTAATTAGAATCAATGAGACTTGATAGTGAATTGTACAAAAATCTATAAAGAAGATAGACACAAAGAGAATGGGGATAGTCCAAAAGTACAGTCATAGAACATAATTGTTGAAAGAAGGATCCAAAGGTTTATACTATCATGACAATCTATTAATGTCTTGGTGGATAGAAGGTTGTGGATGGAATTTCTTCATTTCATTGCAATCATGACCAATATTAGACAATCCATAATATGTACAATAAGCATATAGAGAGGGAAAAACCTAAGTTAGAGACTCAATTTCCACCATATGACAATCATAGTAAGGAGATGAATGTGTGCATTTTTGGAATAGTAGTGGACTTGGGACTATTAGTATCAAGAAGGTAGGGTTTTATGGATAATGCATAGCCAAGAGACTAAAGGAGCTTCAAAGACAATGACAACCTCACATATCATAGTGGTCATGGAGGTCACGATGGAATAAGAAGACAAAAATAGTATCATTATCTTGAAGGATAATAGTATGTCAAAGAGGTTAGATAGAGGACAATGCATATGAAGATGATATTCCACATTACTGTACATAAAAATGGGCAACATGATAGTCATAGTTTTAAAAGAAATAGCATGCATGACAACATGCATTGAAAACCATAGGTAAAGGAAATATGGAGGGATATATACAAGGTAGTAATCAAGTGACACCTTTTCATAGTCCTATGGTGAACCTATGCATATTTCAAGACAACTAAATATAATTAATCTGAAAAAGTATGTGAAAAATATTAGCCTACAACTTCTCCTATGCCCTTAAGGAAATTAGATAGTTTCAAACATATTTAACACATGTCTTTTAAGCACATTGGTGGAAATTTATGACAGTTGGAGTATTAATGATCAATTTGAGGAAATACATGGGAATTTTAGATATCTAGGGGAGATTTGAGTTAGCCAAAAGTCTTTGCAAGTAGTTAGGAGCTGAAAGTCTTCCCACTCTCTTCCTCAACACCTAGTTGGAGCTACACCTTAGCTCAGCATTAAGGACTCCTCATGGTAGGCAACTAATGAGGTAAAAATAACCTCATTAGTATAATGGACTAAATACTTAACCTCACATCTTTCAGCCATCCTTACCCTACCAATTAATTGTTTTACCTAAGTAATTGCTTTCTTTTTGTGAAAAGGCATACAATCTTTATTTCTTGAAATAAGTTGAAATAAGCTAACCCGCGCTGACTTAATGGTTTAGTTTTTGAGTATTATACAGGTTAAATACCACAATCGGTTATCATGCTAGTCAAAGAGATTCAATGTAGACTTCAACACCATTGAAGACAAGTGCTAAAGAATGGGCGCCAAAACTTTAGGAGCATAAATGATGGACCGAGTTTTTGTAGTTTCTGTTATTTTTAGTTTTGAAGACTTTATGGATCATTTCAAGCCCTTTAATGTTTCATTTCATGGGCTTTAAATTATGTTAGTTTTTTATAATCAGTTGAACACTTTACCAACTGAAATATAGGATTTTTTTAGTCGTTCATATATAAATATGTAACTGTCGAAAATAATGAGATACAGAAGAATATTGTTATGTTGTCACTATGTTTTTTGAGTTACACTTTGAATATGAATAAAATGAATTTTTCCCATCACCTTTGGAGTTACTAAGTAATGTGAATGAAGTTATTTTGAATGAAGTAATGTTGGAGTTACCAATGTATGTGATCTGAGCTAGGCGTAGAAGCACCCGAGAGCTGGCCACTTGAGGGATTGTAGATTAGATAGATAAGTATTCTAATTTTAATTCTATTACTTTCATTTAGTAGATAATAATTGGAATTGAAGTTTATTTTCATGTGTGTAATTCTGACAAGATTAATCCTGCAAGTTGTAGTTGAGTTTGTAATCTTGAAGTTCTAGTGTCTGAAGTTTCGGAGCACCTTCTTTCAGTTGTTTCAGATTGCTAAATCATTTTTTGTTAATTGTTAAGATTGTTATCTTTTGTTAGATCAATGTTTCCTAGTTTCTGTACAAGATTTTCTTCTTCATCAATTTACATGTTTCTTAGTTTAATCATTTCCATGCTTTCTAGTTTAATCATTGTGCTTTTTAGGTTCATAATTTTCTACTTTCTAGTTTAGTTATTTCAAGCTTTCTAGACAAATGATTTCTTGCTTTCTAAGTTTAATGGCCTCTTAGTTTAGAGTTTTATTTTAGTTTTCCAACGTTTAGGAAACCCGAGAGAGACAGTCAAGATGTCTTATATTGCATATAGCCTTTGAACACTACTCGATCGATATATTAATGTATTCCATAACTAAAGTGTAGGACCTAACGATAACCTATCACTTTTTGCCACCGTTGCCGGGGACTCTTCTTTTTCTAGTGTTAGTAGGAGATACCTTGAATACCTCTTTTACGAACAAAAATAGTCCTCTAGCTTCTTTTTCTGCATGGTCGGGAAACGAGGTCCCTGTTGGAATTATTAAAATCTGATGATTTTTGCATATTTTTCATGTCCCCTAAGTCTCCATATGAGTTTTTCCTTATGCATATTTCCTTCATTTTATAATTTGTTTACTCATATTTTGGCTCGTATTTTTCCCCTAAATCATCTATCTATGCGTTTTCCACGTTTTTGTCTATGTCGGCATAAGTCTCCCATTGCCTCCCGACCCATGTTGCTTCTATATTGACATTTGTTTAATGCAGATCTATCGGCAAGACTTTTGTATTGTTTCGGCGACCATGGAGGCTTCTTTCAGAATATTTCTTGGCTATCGGGGTTGCATCTTACCGATTCCAATATGTCTCCTCGACTAAGCGTATGGGTGCTCATCGGTGTGAGTTATTCTTTTCGTTGTAAGGTCATGGCGACTGACCTTCGGTCTCGCCGACCTTACACATGGTTTTCCTCTCATAGGCCTTTCGGCCAAGGTTAAAGGTTTCGGCGAGTGGTCATAGTGAAATATTTCATGTCTTTCCAATCGTGTGTGCCTGACTTGTTTTGGCCTGACTATGTATCTTTGGAGTAATGTCATAGCGAGTTTAATGTGTCTCGCCGACTTCATATATGGGTTTCTTTCGGTGAAACTGTGGTGGCTTCGGCGTAGGGTTATGGCAAGGTAAGGGTGTTTCACCGATGGTGCATAAAGGTTTATTCACGTGGCTTTCGGAGAAGGTTCTGTTTTCTCTTGGCGAAACAAGGGATGTTTTGGTATAACATGAGGCGGTCGACATAGGGTCTCTGCGATATCTATGTGCTACAGCGACAGTGTCAAATGAAAAATGCTTTTCGGCGAGAGACTTCTTGTGGTCCTGGCGAAGTTGAATACTACAAAGGGTATTGCTCGATGAAACTTAAAACGATCTATGTAACTTCTCCCCGAACATGTGTTGTCTTGGCGAGGGTGTCTAAGGATTATATCTCCAATGAGAGTGTTGGCGACTTGGGAATAATGAATGTATTTCGGCTTGACATAATGATCTTGGTATATGGTCTCCCCGATACCACAGTGTTACAACGAAGGAACATAGGCAAATTCTGTGACTTCAGTGTAACAAACAGGATGTCACAGCGACTCGAAATGAATGAGGATCTTTGGTGAAACAAGGTTTAATCTATGAGAGGTCTCTCCGAGGTTGTTTGGTCATAGCGATTGTGATTAAAACAAAAGTGATTTTTGATGAGAATCTTCCTATGTCTTGGTGACTGGGAAAACAATATGGGCTTCCGATGAAACGTAATTTGGTCTACGGGATGATAGCGAGTGAATTTCCTTCGGCATGACTATCTGTTATGTCTTTCCGACTGTTCACTGGTGAATAACAAAATACATATCATTGAGGCCAACATATTTTGAGCCTGAATTTTGTGTTGGGCCGACATAAGATCTAAATACGATATTTTCTTCAAATGCTTGGGTATAAATGGGTATTTTGCAATTGTAAAAAGGGACTAGTTATCAGTTATTCGATATAGTTGGCAAATTGTATGGATACATAACAGTAAATTTATCAAATCAGAGGCTCAGATGCATGTTTTAAACATGGAGGTATTTATGAATGTTGATTGATGTTGCTGCACATATTTGGTATCAGTTATCTGTTGAATTTAATAAAATGATTGCTAAGTTGTCTCCAAAATGGATTCTTTCTGATCGTTTAAATTGATATGACAAGTTTGTATTCGATTATCAGTGCACATTTGTTGTTCTTGTGTGATTGATTGATTGGTTCTTTCAAGTAAAGACTAAATCCTTTTGGTTAATCACAGTGATCAGAGAGATTCAATTGGATTATTAAGTAGAGCTTAGTAGTCACATTCTTGCATGTTTACACAAGTTGTAAGCATAGTATATGCCAGATAATTTGAATTTTTCTCAGAGAAGTGTTGCTCATTTTGATTTCACTTGACTCCAGATACCCAACAAGGCACTAGTCTCTGCATTTTATCATTTTGAATTTAATCATCTTTCTTATATCTTATAAAGTGTATTGTTACCATTTTCAAGTTGGATTTCATTTGTTCACTCCCATCTGCCATTGTGAACAAGTTGTCATAAGAGGATAATCATAAGATAAGTCTGCTTCATTTAGAGAGGTACACCCGCCCAGGTTAGCAATGCCTAAAGAGTAGAAGGTTGAGTTCTCTTGACCTTTTCTGTTACCCTAAAGTGTATCAAGAGATTGGGAGCCTCTTGAGGCATTCTGCCTGTGTTTTTGAGAACTAAAAAATTGGAGACTCTGCTGGGGAACAATCAGAATCAAGGCCTTAAACATAGAGTCAAAAATATTGCATAGACTCCGCCAGGAATAAAAAGTATCAAAATTTTCTCATTTTTTGATAAAAGTGAGTGGCAACTCTGACAGAATTTTTGCAACCGTTCATCATGAATGGAAGAAGATCTCAGTACAGGGGAGGTCATACTGGAGCTCCTGCTGGTAGCAGTAAGTGGACACATAAAGATGACAGAGTTGATAAAGGAAAAGGAATAAATGAGGACATGTGCCTGACTGGAAAAGACAAAAAATCAAGAGCACATTGTGAAACATATGATACATGGAGAGATAATTCAAGTGCAGAACTTTGTACTCCAGAAGATCAAAGAAACCCTTTCTTTTCTCTTGATCCCCAAAAAAGAGCTGAGTTTGAAGCTGCATGTGAGGCTGAACGAATTAGAATTCAGCATGAATATGATCAACAGATGAAAGGTAACCAAAATGACTCTATTAATCATGAGCTTCCTGAGGAAGTAAAAACACAGTTTGAATCACAGAGGAAGGAGATAGAGGAGCTGAAGGCTAAATTACAGAAAACCAAAATTACTAATCAGACGGTCGGTGGCCCAAAGTATGTCCCACCTCACAAGCAAGGTGATCATGGCGCAGGGCCCTCCAATCAACAAAGTGCTCCGCACAATCAGATAGGAAATCACAATCAGCCAAATCGTCCACCTCACATTCCCACACAGCATCCAGGTGTGCATCCACCTCCAGGTCAGCATTACATTCCACAGCATAATGTACAGTTTAATAATCCCATGCACCAGCATCAGTATCCACCTGTTCCTCCCCCTCACCAGCATACAACCATGATCAGACAATTTGATTTAGCTGGTTTTCAATTATATCCTTACCCTATGGATGGCAATTGGAGGAACATGGTGCCTAAATTCATAGGAAGTAATGCAATCATAGCTGAAGAGAATTTAAGGAGTTTTAATATTTTCATTCAAGATATAGATGTGCCATATGAAGATTTACACATGAAGTTGTTCATGATGTCACTTCTTGAAGATGCCAGGGATTGGTTCAACAGCCTACCAGCCTTCTCAATCAATTCTCTCTAGGTATTTCAAGGCAGATTTTTAGAGCAATACGGGAATCAAAATGCTCTAGATGCAACTCTTCATGAATTAACGAGAATTTAGAAAAATCAAAATGATTCAATCTATGATTTCAACCGAAGATTCAATAAATTATAGACTAAGGTACCGCCTAGATCAAGACTACCAGATTCTATTGCATTGAGTGTATATTTAAATGTTTTTGATCTAAAACAGGGTACGAGCTGAGAAATAGATTTTCAAGAGATTTGGCTGAAGCACAGAGAATTGCATTGACAATTGAAAACAACAGGAGGGCTGTTGGTATAATTAATAAAAGAGACAACCCAACGCCTCCTCAGCAAAGCAACAATTATCAGTACAGACAAGAGAATACATACAGAAATGAGAATAGAAGTGAAAGGCCAAGGTTGCATGATATGCCTTACAATACAGACTAGAAAGATGGGAAACCTGTAGCAGCTAGGCCAAGAAATAAAGAGACTCCTAATCCATTGAGCAAGAAAGGAACTTACATGGTGAGTAATTATTACTTTTGTGAAGTTTGCAATTAGCCACATTCTCCAGATTATTGTATTGTAGCTCAGAGGATGCAAGAAGAAGGAATGTTGATTGATAATAATGGAGAAGATCACAAGGTTTATTTGACTTCAAATACTTTTTATCATGTTGAGGAGGGGAATCCATCTTCAGAGGATGAAGGCTATGAGTATGATGTTTCAAATCAGAAGTATAATGTCCATATGGCTGAACAACAAATCTTTTATGATTTTGATGAAGATTACATAGAGCCACATCCTGCGGAGGCGCTCACTCAGTGTAATGTAAGGAGACTCACTGAAGATGAAATAGAAAGAATAACTGTTGTTGCAGTTGAGAAAGCCAAAAGTCAATACTGGTTGAGAAATAGAAAAGTAAATGAGCTAGATGGAGTTCCTGGGGGAATTTTTATAAAAGATCAAAAGGCAACATAGGAAACTGTAAAGAAGTCAGAAAGTAAGCAGCATGATAAAGTTGAACAGAAGCCAGTCCAAAAATAGGAAGTGAGGGAGTTAAATAAAGAAATGCAGACGCCTGACTAGTCCAGTAAAAAAGAAAAGGAAGAAAACAAAAGAGAAACGCCAGAATTAAAGAGGACTGTCAAGGTGGAGAACTCCTCTTTTGATTTCACTCAGGTGTTGTCCTAGGTAAAAATGTCTGTTCCACTACTTGAGATGATGAAAATTAAAGAATATAGGGATACTGTTGTTCAATTGATAACGAATGGAGAACTTATGAATTCTAAAAGCAAAGTAGCTGTTAAAGCAATCAATAGGCAAGAGAAAATAATTAATTATGAGGTCTGCCTGAGTGATATATTATCAACTCCCCCTCAAGTTGATCCTTTCTTCGCTATGTTGCTTATCAACAACAAATTGTTAAGGAACTGCATGATAGATTCTGGTGATGCTATAAACATCATGCCTGTAGGAGTCATGAAACAACTTGGCATGTGGGTTGATATCATTGGAGGAAAGTGTTATGCAATGGATAACAGACCTGTTCTTGTGGTTGGTATCATGAAAGATGTTGAAGTCAAATTGGCTACATACCCACAGGTAACATATAATATAGATATAACAGTGATTGATACTCTTCAATTCGGGATGCTTTTTTCAAGGCAATAGACTGCAGCTGTTGGTGGGAATATTCAATTTGATTTTTCTTATGCTACTATTCCAGTAGATGGGCAAGAAGTGAAGTTATACAGGGAGCCAAGAATGAGCCAGCTTGTTGAATGTGTGCCACAAGATCAAATTAATTGTTTTTGTGATGTTGATATGGGGAGTTTTAAAATAGAACCAGCTCAGCCATAATTAATTAATAGTGATCCAATTGAAAAACATGTTGCACAAAATTGCAATGGTGTATGGAAAATGTATTTTGATGGAGCCTGCAGTCAAGAGGGTAATGGAGTTGGGATTGTATTTGTTTCGCCTAGAGGTATTACTTTTAAATATTCTTTTCTATTAGCATTTGAATGTACAAACAATGTGGCAGAGTATGAAGCTTTATTGACAGGCTTGAACATAGCTGTGAAACACAAGATTAAGTTGCTAGCTGTTTTGGGTGATTTTGAGTTAGTTGTTTCACAGATCAAATCAAAATATGCAGCAAAGCACAAAAGATTAAAACAATATAGGAATGTTGTATGGGACACAATTGAATTGTTTGATGCATTTTCAATTGAGTGGATTGACAGATCAAAGAACATAATGGCTGATTTTTTAGCAAATGTGGCACTGAAAAGAGATGATATCACATTGGCTAGCATTTCACAGATTGAGTTCAAGACAAGGCCTAGTGTTCTTGATAACATTTATAATTGGCAAGTCTTCAATGATGATACTGACCTTTTGAAATTCCTCAATTGTATAGATCAGTATGAAGCCCAAGAAATTGATTTCAATGCTTTTGTTGAAGAAGTTGATGGGAAGCAAATAGTGTTTGGAAAAGAAATATTGCAGCTCAAGACAAATAGGCTTCCTAAAGGCTTAGTGGCACTAGAAAGGGTGTATGATGGAAATGATCGGTCCCTTATGAAGCAAACACCAGTCAGAAGGGAAGATGTTGAGGAGATTAACTTAGGAACTAAAATAGCACCAAGAAGGGTGTACATTGGGAAGAAAATAAGCCCAGCAATCAGGCAAATGCTGATTGAGTTGTTGAGAAAGTATAAACACGTGTTTGCCTGGTCATATGAAGATATAAAAGCATATAGGGAAGACTTATTTCAGCATGAAATACCATTGAATCCAAACGCCAAGCCCTTTAGACAAAAGCAAAGACCCATAAATCCAACACTAGAGCCTAAGATGCAAGAAGAATTGACAAAGCTCAGAGATGGAGGAATTATCAAACTAATCAGGCATTCAACGTGGGTTTCAAATCTAGTTCTTGTGAGAAAGAAGAATGGTGATATCAGATTATGTGTGGACTTCAAAAATCTCAACATGGCATCTCTCAAAGATAATTATCCTCTACCCAACATGGAGGCAATACTGCATAAGGTGACAGGGTGTGAGTTATTGTCTATGATGAATGGCTTCTCTGGATACAATCAGGTTAAAGTCAAGGAATCTGAGCAATACAAAATAGCATTCACTACTCCTTGGAGAACATATGTATACATAAGAATGCCATTTGGTCTCACTAATATTGGAGCGACTTTCCAAAGAGCCATGGATGTTGCATTTGCTGATTTGATTAATGTTATCATGGTAGTGTATCAAGATGACTTGACTACTTATTCGAAGAAGGATGATGATCATGTCAACATCTTGAAAAGGTATTTATTAAAGCTCTTGAATATGGTATTAGTTTAAATCCAAAGAAGTGTCATTTCGCAGTCACAGAGGGTAAGCTCTTAGGACATATTGTTTCAAAAGAGGGAATTGGGATAGATCCTGAGAGAGTTGAAGCTATTGATAGAATTCCTATTCCCAAAACTGTCAAGGCAATACAATCATTCTTTGGACAAATTAATTTTGTTAGAAGGTTTGTTTCTAACTTTGCTGAGATCATCAAGCCCATATCTAAAATGTTGAAGAAAGGACAAAAAATGGATTGGACTACTGAAGCTTTGGATGCTTTTATGTCTATCAAAAGGGCTATCAAAGAGGCTCTTGTTCTTAAATCTCCAGATTTTACAAAGCCTTTTCAGATCTTTTCATTTGCTTCAATGCACACTATTGATGTTGTTATGTTACAAAAGAATGAGGGTGGTTATGAACATCCTATGTCTTTCTTTAGTAAATCATTACAAGGGTCTGAGTTGAAGTGTGACATAATGGAAAAATAGGCATTTTCATTAGTAAAGGCCACAAGAGCATTCAGACCATATCTTGTTGGAGAAAAGGTGATTGCTTATGTCCCTCATGTTGTTGTCAAAGACATTCTAACACAATCTGAAGTTACGGGGAAAAGATGTAGATGGATCAACAAGATTCAAGAATTTGACATGGAAATACAGATTACTAAGCTGGTAAGAGGCCAAGGCTTGGCTAGGCTGATGACAGAAACTAATATTGAGGCAAATCAGATCTGCAATGTTGAAGGAGGGGCTGCAATTACAAGCATTGAACATACTCCTTGGTACACTGATGTTATGTATTATCTTAAATACATGAAGTTTCCAAATGGATTGAGTGACAGCCAAAGGAGAACTTTGAAATTGCAAGCATCAAAGTATGTCTTCATGGATGGAGATCTGTTTTGGAAAAATAGAGATGGCATATTGTTATTATGTCTGGATGAGTCACAGGCCAAGCATGTTATAATTGAAATGCATGAAGGATTTTGTGGACATTATTCAGCAAAGACAATTGCACACAAAATTCTCAGGGCTAGGTATTATTGGCCAAAGTTTTTTAAAGATTCTTTTACACGTGAGAAAATGTGAAGCTTGCCAAAAGTTTTCTAGAAGATTGAAGTATCAGGGTGCTTTTCCACGTCGAACTTTGCAGGCTGATGCCCCTTTTCATCAATGGGGAATTGATTTCATTGGAGAAATACAGGAGAAGTCAAGTGGAGGACATAGATGGATACTAGTTGCCACTGATTATTTTATGAAGTGGGTGGAGGCAGTCCCAACCAAGCAGGCAACAAGTAAGGTAGTAACAAATTTCCTGATGGACAACGTTATCACCAGATTTGGTGCACCATTGAGGATAATCACAGACACTGGGATGTGCTTCAGATCAGATGAGTTCAAAAGATTTTGTGATAAGTATGGCATTATTATTTCTTATGCAACTCCTTATCATCCACAAGCCAATGGTCAAGCAGAGTCTAGTAATAAAAGTCTTTTGAAGATTATAAAAAGGATGATGGGACAAAACAAGAAGGCTTGGGATTCAAAGTTAAAACTGGCTGTGTGGGCTGATAGGATCACTGTGAAAAAGGAAATTGGAAAATCCCCATTTGAGTTAGTGTATGGAGCACAAGCCAGGATGCCTCTACAAAATTTGTTGCCAGTCTATAATTTTATTCTTCAGGAAGATTTGGATGTCCCTGAGCCTATGGAAGATAGAATGGAACAACTTGTTGAACTTGATGAAGTAAGGAGAGAGGCCCAAAGTCAAAACATGAAGTTACAGGCACAGATGAAGTATCTATTTGACAAGAAGGCAAAGAATAGAAAATTTGAAGAAAATGACTTGGTGTTAATGTGGAATGCAAGGTGTCAGGAGAAAGGAAAGCATGGTAAATTTGAAGCTCTTTGGCTGGGACCTTTTGTTATTGTTGTAAAGAAGGGTGAAGACTCATACTATCTACAGAACATGACTGGTGAAGATTAGGAATTTCCTGTTCATGGGAAATTCTTGAAGCTTTTCTTCTCTTGAGCAACACAGAGGATTAAGGGTTGCCAATGCATGGACAACTCTTGTGTATCCTCTTTAAAATTATTTTCCATGCACAGTAGTCTAGGTTTTTGTCCATCTCCTTTTCACTGTCATTTTCCATTCACTTTCACTTTGCATTCATTTCCATTGCCATTCATTCCATTGCTGCTTACTAGTTCATCATTTTCTATCTAGTCTACTCACTCAGGATTCTAGATACTTGCAATGATCTGACTATCATTCATCCCCAACGGAGCCAATGTTGGAATTATTAAAATCTGATGATTTTTGCATATTTTTCATGTCCACTGAGTCTCCATACGAGTTTTTCCTTATGCATATTTCCTTCATTTCATAATTTGTTTGCTCATATTTTGGCTCATATTTGTCCCCTAAATCATCTATCTATGTGTTTTCCACCTTTTTGTCTATGTCGGCATAAGTCTCCCATTGCCTCCCCGACCCATGTTGCTTCTATATTGACATTTGTTTAATGCAGATCTATCAACAGGACTTTTGTATTGTTTCGGCGACCATGGAGGCTTCTTTCAGCATATTTCTTGGCTGTCAGGGTTGCATCTTACTGATTCCAATATGTCTCCCCGACTAGGTGTATGGGTGCTCATCGATGTGAGTTATTATTTTCGTTGTAAGGTCATGGCAAGTGACCTTTGGTCTCGCTGACCTTACACATGGTTTTCCTCTCATAGGCCTTTCGGCCAAGGTTAAAGATTTCGGCGAGTGGTCATAGTGAAAGATTTCATGTCTTGCCGATCATGTGTGCCTGACTTGTTTCGGCCTGACTGTGTATCTTCGAAGTAATGGCATAGCGAGTTTAATGTGTCTCACCGACTTCATATATGGGTTTCTTTCGGTGAGACTGTGGTGGCTTCGGCGGAGGGTTATGGCGAGGTAAGGGTGTTTCACCAATGGTGCATAAAGGTTTATTCACGTGGCTTTCGATGAAGGTTTTGTTTTCTCTTGGCGAAACAAGGGATGTTTCGGTATAACATGAGGCGGTCGACATAGGGTCTCCACGATATCTATGTGCTACAACGACAGTGTCAAATGAAAAATGCTTTTTGGCGGGAGACTTCTTGTGGTCCTGGCGAAGTTGAATACTACAAAGGGTATTGCTCGGTGAAACTTAAAATGATCTATGTAACTTCTCCCCGAACATGTGTTGTCTTGGCGAGGGTGTCTAAGGATTATATCTCGGTGAGAGTGTTGGAAACTTGGCAATAATGAATGTCTTTTAGCTTGACATAATGATCTCGGTATATGGTCTCCCCAATACCATGGTGTTACAACGAAGGAACATAGGAAAATTTCGTGACTTCGGTGTAACAAACAGGATGTCACAGTGACTCGAAATGAATGAGGATCTTCAGTGAAACAAGGTCTAATCTATGAGAGGTCTCTTCGAGGTTGTGTGGTCACAGCGATTGTGATTAAAAAAAAGTGCTTTTCAATGAGAATCTTCTTATGTCTTGGCGACTGGGAAAACAATATGGGCTTCCGATGAAATGTAATTTGGTATACGAGATGATAGCGAGTGAATTTCCTTCGGCATGACTATTTGTTGTGTCTCGCCGACTGTTCACTGGTGAATAACAAAATACATATCATTGAGGCCGACATGAGTTTGCTTGGATGACCGTTGCAGGCCGACATATTTTGAGCCCGAATTTTGTGTTGGGCCAACATAAGATCTAAATATGATATTTTCTTCAAATGCTTGGGTATAAATGGGCATTTTGCAATTGTAAAAAGGGACCAGTTATCAGTTATTCGATACAGTTGGAAAATTGTATGGATACAGAACAGTAAATTTATCAAATCAGAGGCTCATATGCATGTTTTAAACATGGAGGTATTTATGAATGTCAATTGATGTTGCTGCACATATCTGGTATCAGTTATCTGTTGAATTTAATAAAATTATTGCTAAGTTGTCTCCAAAATGGATTCTTTCTGATCGTTTAAATTGATATGACAAGTTTGCATTCGATTTATTAGTGCACATTTGTTGTTCTTGTGTGATTGATTGATTGGTTCTTTCAAGTAAAGACTAAATCCTTTTGGTTAATCACAGTGATCAAAGAGATTCAATTGTATTTTTAAGTAGAGCTTAGTAGTCACATTCTTGCATGTTTACACAAGTTGTAAGCACAGTATATGCCAAATAATTTGAATTTTTCTTAGAGAAGTGTTGCTCATTTTGATTTCACTTGACTCTGCATACCCAACAAGGCACTGGTCTCTGCATTTTATCATTTTGAATTCATTCATCTTTCTTATATCTTATAAAGTTAAGCATATTAGAATTTAGACCAGAGTATTGTTACCATTTTCAAGTTGGATTTCATTTGTTCACTCCCATCTGCCATTGTGAACAAGTTGTCATAAGAGGATAATCATAAGATAAGTCTACTTCATTCAGAGAGGTACACCCGCCCAGGTTATCACCTAAAGAGTAGAAGGTTGAGTTCTCTTGACCTTTTCTATTACCCTAAAGCGTATCAAGAGATTGGCAGCCTCTTGAGGCATTCTGCCTGTGGTTTTGAGAGCTAACAGTCCCCATGGAAGATTCATACCAAAAACCCCCCCAATTGATGTACCAACCATAAGTAGGGAGGAAGGGAACTTAGGTCAAGAACTTACTAAGAAATTGACCGAGCAAGGCCAACCTAAGACCTTCCCACATACCTCAAAAAGAGAACACATAGTTGTAGAGGAACGTATTCCTTTGCAAACTCTAGAGCCTCACCCAATTGAGCGAATTTTTTAAGAGGACCACATTCCCTTCAACATCATGGGTGACCATAGAAATTTCGCTAACAATAACCCTCCACTGCCATGTACATTCACTTATCCTATTGCTATTGATGCAGATGATGATACAACCATGAAAAATATCTCACCAGCCTTCTTGCCAACCTTTCAGGGTTTTTCTACTGAAGACCTTGACTAGTTTCTATTTGAGTTTAAAGTCTTGTGTTAGACATATGATTACAAGAGTGATAACCAAAAACTAAAGCTTTTTCCCTCTACTCTGAAAGACTCAGCCATGCATTGGTTTATAGGATTAGCTTCTCAGTCAATAACCTCCTGGGATGAAATGGAGTTTTCCTTTCTGGAGAAATACCAAAGCTACTTTAGGATCATCAATAAGAAAGAATTGTTCAAAATAAGAAAAAATAAGGATGAAAGTCTAGAGGATTACCTAGACAGGTTTATCTTCTTATTCAAGCGATGTGGTGGAGAAGTCATAAGTCTTGATATTCTAAAGACACTATTCCTTAAGGGTCTCGACAACAAAGCTTGAAGGAGCTTGGATTTAATGGGAAAAGGAGACGTGTCCCAACTGGGGCTCAATGATATTACTAAATTGTGTTGGAATTTCTCTCATACTTGAGGAGGTATCCAAAAGTCTACTTTCTTTAAAGGTTCCAATGAAATAGGAAAACTACGTGAAGAGATAGCCAATCTCAAGACTAATATTCTTGTTTAGCTAAACACCACGTTAGATGGCATACAGGCTAAAACGCAAAATCCTGAGACTTTATCCATTTACTGCCCCAGGTATCGAAACAAACATTTTCTAAGGGAATGCCCTTTGGGAAAAGTTGAAAATTTTGATATTTGTCAAGTTTGTAACAAGAGTCACCCCACTAATGAGTGTGAACTTCTGAACGCCATCAAGAATTCCAAGAAAAGAACATCCCCGATTGAGGAAGAAATCAACATTGTAAATCAAAGAACTGGAGGGAATTTTTCCTATGGCTAGAATTCAAACCCTAACTGGAGACCTCAACCCAATTGAAATAATAATCAATGGGAAACACCCTGACCTCAGGCACCACCTCCAATACCACCTAATCTGGGAACTTATCCGGGGACCACCTGAATGGGAAAATCAATCTTGGGGAAATCCTCAGTGACCTAACCAGCCTCAACAATACTGGTACCTGTTGATGGTGTTTTCTACACAGCAACAACTCAGACAGAATGCAATATTCTATCTCTCTTGAAAGATAATCTTCAACAATAAATTACTGAAAATCACCCCAAGGTCTCTCGGGTGTCAGGTCATGACAATGCATAAACAACTCAGATAATATGTGAAAATGCTGGTAATCACAAGGGGCCTTACAAATGAACAATGCTGGAAGTGAATTTTCATCAGATGCAACACTATGGTGATGCTTTCAATCCTAAAACTGACCCAGATTCAAAATAAACAACAAAAGAGATAAGGGTTTAGAAAGATTCTATTCTATTCTAACTCCTAAGATCAATCACAGTAATGATGAAAGCTGCAAACGGACAGATCCCCAACAAAACTGATCTCTGCTTGATCAAGGACAAACCTGCAACTACACAGAAATGGTGCGATCTTCTGGGGAAATCCAAAGATTTTCAGACTTTGAACATTCATTCACATACCCAACTGCTGGCACAATGTAAACAAGCATTCACAGTTGAACTTAGCACAGAAGTGAGGCCCAGACTAACTTTACACAACAATCTACAATCAGCAAATTGCTAAAAGTATGGACCGGAAATCGATCGACATTATTAACATTTCACCATTATTGTAAAAGAGCTAAAATCTAACATCTAACATCTAACATCTAATATCTAACATCTAGCATCTGAGAATCAAGAACAAGAAACCATAAAAACTGTTGAAAATAAATACAAAGTTTTCCAAATCAACAATCCAATTGCATTACTTCTCCAGCATTGCATAACAATTTCAAGTCTTTCATCTCCTACAGCTAATTCTGAAAAAAACTACTTGCCAATTTTGGCCTTCTAACTTAGCAAAATTCTGGCCTAGTCCAACTCCTAAAATCTTCCCCCCTTTACAAATGAGGCACAAATGCCATTTATAGAGAACCCCAAACATGTCGGCCCAATTTGATTTTACAATAATAACTGGCCCCAAAACAGGTCGGCCAGGAGAATTTCAAAATAGGACAAGATTTGCATTAAATGCATGAATATTATCCATGTCAGCCTACGATCTCCAGCAAGATCAGATTCACGTGGTTTCCAGAAAGTCCTCCAGCTGTAGACAGTTTTGGCACAGATTCTTAGGCAGGTCCCACTTTGAAAATTTAAACTAAACATTTCCAGATTTCCCTCTTTGGCACGAATCCATATGCAAGTCCCCCTTTTAATATTTGTTTAGTCCTGAAAAACAGATATCATCGTTAATAGCCCACATGTTCAAATTAAATTTGAATAAAATTTTGACCTTTTCTAAAAAACTTACATTTTTAAAAGGGAACTTTCCATTTTCAGAATTTTTTCCATTTTTGGAAATTTTTATTTTCAATTTTTTTATCTCAAGAAATTTCCATTTGATCATTTTTAAAAAATTCCATTTTTGGAAAAATAGTCATTTTCGGAAAAATTTCCATTTCGGGAAACCAGACCAAGGGAAAAATCCGGGAAAATCCAGGTCAGGCGCACTCCAGACCAGAATCCGGAAAAAACCAGCCGGACAGGATTCTACCGAATAAGGCAAAAATTTCAACAATAGATCATCAAAACGAACCAAGAATGCACGAAACATCGTGTAATATATCAAATTAAGCATGGGGTGTTGAGCATTTATCATCAAATTCATCAATTTAATCCAGTATTTCAATTTGCACAAAGTCTGGCAGAAAAAATCCAGAAAAATCCGGGTGGACTGGATTTCCGCGGATGGCATAAAATTCCGGACTTTGGCACATACCCGGAAAACTGAAGAAATCTGGGAAAATCCGGGTCGGGCGGAAAATTTCGGACGCAGGCAAAAACCCAGACTTCGCTTGGATCCGGAATTTTCATGGAAATCGAGAAAATCCGGATGGACCGGAAAATCCCAGACTTCGCTAAAAACCCGGATTTTGCACAGAGCCGGACTTTGAGCAGAATCCGGAAAAATCCGGATGGACTGGAAAATCCCGGATTGGGGTAAAAACCCGGATTTTGCTCAAAACTTAGTTTTTTCAAAGGGTAACCTGGGGAACTCACTTGGGCAAGCAAGATGAACATCTAAGGACCTCCAAAGGAAACCAAATCAATAAAATTAAGGGGCCAAAAGACACCAAAAGCCAGAGCAAAAAGAGGGTCCCTACTTTCAGTGGGGCGTGTGTGCAAAACTACACAACAGTACCCTCAAAATATTGTTCCTCAATGGAATCAACCTCAACATCATTTTTATATTGGTCCCATAAGGATTTCTACTCAACAGCACAATATTTTACCACCTCCCTAGAATACTCAACAAAATGAACAAGTTAACCAACCACAACTTCCAGCGCAACCTATTCTTAACCCAAAGAACAATCACCTAAATACTCCAGTGTATTCCACTAAATAGGACAATGTAATTGGACTTAATGCAATACACTGTGGAAACTTGCAATTGAGGTCTAGGAAAACACTTTCACAACCGACTATTAAAGAAATTTTGGATAAACCTATTAAGAAGTATGCTAAGACAACTACAACAATGCCCACATTTGTAGAACAAGCTCCATAAGCTACTCAAAACAAGCCTGACCCACCATCTTCAACTGGCAATTTTGACCTACCTCAAGAGGAGGGGGGTCAGTCTCCAATTGATTCTTTAAAGGATTCTGCTCCTAAAGACAAAATTAAAGTGCCTTTTCTGAAACGTCTGAAACCAATTACCGTGAAAGAACTCCATAAATGACCACATCTACTGAAACTATGATGATACAAGAAATTAAACAATTGCAAATTGAAGTTCCTTTGCTACAAGCGATTAAGGAGATCCCTAAGTTGAACTAACTGATCAAACAGTTGTGTATCAAAACTCCAGGGAGGAAACCAAAATGAATAAACACTGTCCACATAAACGGTTATCTAGCTAACTTGTTGGCTGGAATGACCACTACTCTGAAATATGATGATCCAGGTAGTCCACTTATAACAGTAACAGTTAATGAGGTAGTAATACCTAATGCTTTGGTGGACCTTGGAGCAGCCATTAACGTAATGACTGTTGATGTGATGGAAAATTTGGGACTTACTGATTTACATCCCACAACTACAGTCTTGTAGATGACAAACCAGTCCATATCTATTCCCAAGGGAATCATTGAAAATGTTCTTGTTAAGGTGGATGGATGGGAATATCCAGTATATTTTCAAATAAATGAGTCCCTTACACCTAAAGATAGTTATCCAATAATTCTCAGAAGACCATGGTTGGCTATTGTTGCAGCCAAAATTGATTGTAGAAAGGGAGGAATGACCATTTCATATGGTCCTAATAGCAAACATTTATTTTTGTATCCTCCTTCCAAGCCTACCGAACACAATAAAGTATGGGTTGATGAACCAAAAAGTCCCAACAAATAGAAAAATTTTGCTTCACTGGCCATGGTAGTCAACAAACAACATGGTGAAGAATTAGAGGATGAATTGGAAAACAATGTGGAAAATCTTCCTAGGGATTCAAGTGGTGAGGAGATAAAAAACGTAGAAGAAATCCTAGGATAGTCAATCAACATAGATCACACATAATTTGATAATGCCAAATTCATGGGATTACCATCTCCTTTGACAAACTTAGTTCCAAAAATGCACCATTTCTTTGCAGATGTTGCTAGGCTTCATAAAACTATACCTCATAGTTTTCCTCTTAACACCTTGACAAGGCCCACGTATATTGTCACATCCAACCACTCAAGAGTTAAAACCATTATGTTGCTGCCAGGAAAAACTTTGAACATTAACAGTTGGTTGATTGAGCCAGAAGAACACAAATTCTTTGATACCTTAGTGAATATATCTAAAGCTTTTGCTTGGGACTATATAGATATGAGAGGAATACACCTAAGTGTGTGTACTCACCATATCTATACCGAGGATGTTTGACTTGTTCACCAACCACAACAAAGACTCAATCTTTCCTTGAAAGATATTGTTAAAACTAAAATTGAGAAACTCCTACAAGTGGGGTTTATTTATCCGATTTTTGATAGCAAATGGGTGTCACCTTTGGTTGTGGTTCCAAACAAAAACAAAAAGTGGAGAGTGTGTGTAGACTATAGGGAACTTAACAAAGCAACACATAGAGATTATTTTCCTCTACCATTTGTAGACCAGGTGCTGGATAACTTGGCTGGGAGGAAATATTTTTCATTTCTAGACAGATTTAGTGGTTACAACCAGATATAGGTAGCAATAGAAGACCAGGATAAGATTACTTTTCCCTGCCCTTGGGGGACATTTTCATATTGGGTTCTTCCTTTTGGGCTATGTAATGCTCCTACAACATTCCAAAGAGCTATCCTAGCTATATTTGTTGAGTTGGTGAATGAGTGTGTAGAAGTTTATATGGAAAACTTCATTGTATATTGTTCAACCTTTGATGAGGCTCTCCAAAATCTAGATAAGGTGTTGAAGCGGTGTGAGGATCATTGTTTTTCCCTAAGCCATGAGAAATGTCTAATAATGGTAAAACAAGGAATAGTGCTAGGACACCATATTTCAGCTAAAGGGATTAAGGTTGATCCTAAGAAAATTGAAGTAATACAACTTGAGACCCCAAAAACCCAAACCAATGTCATAAGTTTCTTAGGGAATGTTGGATACTATTTAAGATTCATAGAAAACTTCAACAAGATCGCGACCCCTATGTTTTCCCTTCTTCAGAAGAATGTAGAGTTCATCTAGACACTTGAGTGTCAATCATCATTTGAAATCATTAAGGAGAAACTCATCTCTACTCATGTCCTTCATGGACCTAATTGGAACCTTCCATTCCATATCTATACTGATGCATTTGATGATGCCATTAGAGCAGTATTAGGACAAGAAGATGAGAATTGGGGAAAATATGCCATATATTTCATTAGTAAGAATTTGATTCCAACATAAAGGAATTATACCACAACAGAGAAGGAATTCTTGGCTATAGTTCATGCAATTAAGAAATTTTGGCATTATATCACGGATACAAAGTCATAGTGTACATAGATCACTCAGCCATGAAGTACCTTATGAATAAACCTATAGTAAATGCAAGGATAATTAGGCGGTTGTTTCTTCTCCAGGAATTCAACATAACAATTATTGAAAAAAGAAGGAATTCTAATGTAGTTGTGGATTTCTTATCTCGAATTAAACATGATGGTGATTATGCTCTGATACAGGATGAGTTCCCAAATGAAAATATGTTTGCCATCTCTACTAAAACTCCTTGGTTTGCCAATATTGAAAACTACTTTGCCACTACAAAAGTACCACCTCATTTTTCATGAAAACAAAAGAAACACCTTGTTAGAGAAAGTCCCCCCTTCAAATGGATTAATGGGATCCTATTTTGATGTGGACCTAATATGGTGCTACAATGTTGTGTTAGGGAAAATGAGACCTATAGTATCGTTAGAGCCTGTCATGATGATCCTTCTAGAGGGTATTATTCTACTAAAAGGACAACCCACAAGATTTTGGGAGCAAGATACTACTAGCCTTCTATGCATAAGGATAACAAGAAATATGTTCACAGATGTGATGAATGTCAAAGGGTGGGAAGACCAATTGCATCTAATGAAATTCCCCTGCAACCTCAGGTAGTTCTTGAACCATTTGAAAAATGGGGATTGTATTTTATTGTCCCTATAGACCCTCATTCACAAGGAAAAGAGGTCATTTTGGTCTGTACCGACTACCTAACTAAGTGGGCAGAAGTGCAAGCCCTATGAGTTTCCAGGGAGGAACACGTAGCTATTTTCCTTTACAACAGAATTATCCTCAGATTCAGTGCTCCTAGGACAATTGTCATAGATTATGGCCCCTAGTTTATGTCTAAAGTTATGTTAGCCTTCACAAATCATTTCTAGATGAGCCATAAGAAGTCCTCACCCTACCACTCTCAGGTGAACGGATAGGTCGAAGTCATTAACAGGGAATTAGAAAACATTTTAACAAAAACAGTTTCATTAGGAAGGAAAGATTGGGCTTAGAAACTACTTGAAGTTGTTTGTACTTATAACACCACATGGAAATCAACTACTAGGTATAGTCCATATGAGTTAGTTTTTGGGAAGAAACCTCTCTTTCCCATTGAATTTGAACTCGAAACCCTCAGGACAACCATGGAGTTAGGTATAGATCTTAAATGGGCCTAGATAGAGAGAGTTTTACAACTTAGTGAATTAGATGAAATTTTTTTAGATGTCATCCATCAAACTGAGTTGGTGCAACAACACAAGGTCTTGATAAAAAATAGTTCTAAAATTTTTCTGGATTTGATTGTGTTTTGGATTTGTTTTTGGATGTGAAAAACCAAAACACAATCAAATCCAGAAAAATTTTAGCACTACTTGATGGATTGTGGAAACTTAATATCTTTAAGAAGAAAAAATTCCATAACGGGGATTGGGCACTATTATTTGATTCTAGATACAAGGATCACCAGGGAAAACTTAGAACGCATTGGCTCAGACCATATGAAATTTTTGAGGTATTTGCAAATGTTTAGGTTCAAATGAAACCCATTGATGGCGATACTTGAACTATCCTAGTTAATGGACACTGATTACACGTCTACCATAAACCGATTAATAAAGAGGAATTTTAAAAAATGGTAGAAATGTAGGGAGAAATCCAATGCATTGACTCTGCTACAACAAAGTCAATATAGTTTTTCCCATTAAATAAATGTTCAAAAATAAAAATAGAAAAAGAGCATGTGTATTAATTTACTTTATTTAAATTCTTCATCAATTTCATCATTTGGATTTGGCTAAATTTTGTTTATATTTTGCAGGACTTCATTTTTTAGTAAACACAAATTTCGGCACACCCTGTTGTGGTGCTCTGGAGCTTGTTGGCTCGGGTGCTGCTATGCTATGGAACTCGTACAACTGACTTGTGTTGTTCCTCATTCTGATCTTGCATTTTGATGCATCACTCAATGATGCTTTGAGAAGTCAAAGGCCAAAATGTCATATTCTTCTTCCTTTTTCTAGTTGCATCTTCCAGCGATGCTCCAGAATTTTGTTGTTTCTTCCTTTTGGCTACATATTTCGACGATGATCCAGAAGTCTTTGGTTGTTGCTCCAGTTGCATATTTCGATGATGCTCCAGAATTTTTTGGTTGTTGCTTCAGCTGCATCTTTCGACGATGCTCCAGAAATTTTTGATTACTGCTCTGGCTGCATCTTTTGATGATGCTCTGAAATCTTCAATTTTTTTGTTGTGTTCCGACAACATCTCTCAACGATGTTTTAGAACTTTTTCTTCTTCCACCCCAGTTGCATTTTTCAGCAATGCCCTAAATGTTTGTAAACTCTTTCATTTTCAGTATTGTGATTTTTCCAAAGTTCTTTCTGCACATGCCCATCATTCAAATTTTGTTACCACATCGAGATCCACTCCCTAATTGTCATTTCACCATATCATATCAAATCTTTTCATAATAAATGAAATTATTATGACAACCCTTTTGTCATAATAATTTCTACCATCATTTAAACCGTCACATCCATGTCATAATTATCCACCGCCACCCCCTCCAAATTATGTAACTATCCTATTATGTTAGCAAAAGGTGAGTGATGTTTGATTTAATGAAAAGATATAATGTGCACACGGTTTTCTTTACTTTAAGTTAGTAATTAGTTTGAATAAAGATTAATTAATTGGCATGAACTATTCCCTCTCTCAGTTTTGAAATTTGTGCCATCGCATGATTGCTTGAAGTACAGAAATGGTTATGTAATTCCCCATGCAAAATTGTCCCTTCCATTGGTTATATTGAAATTTTGTCCCTTTTCATCTATAATTTAGTTGACTGAAACAAGGAGAGCATTACAAAAAATTTGCAGAATTTAGTAGAGCAACAAGGGAAGATAAAATGGGAGGAGCCAAGAAAAATTTTGAACCAACCTCAACATCTTAATTGTTGGCATTGAGTAATGTTGCAGGCCTATTTAATTTGGGTGGCTTGAATTTATGAAGTTTGAGGGATATACTGAGCAACTAGTAAGAGAATTCACAGAGAGTTTTGCAGACAGACAAACTATGGTGTGTGGCAAGCCTTTCCGGGTAAGTCAGAAAATTATTGCTCATCTCTCTGGTCTTGAGAATAGAGGCATTGATTTGAATGAAACTACCAATATTACCTATCAAAGAATGGTAGAATTGTTTCATAGGGAGGGGGAGCCTCAACCTATAATCACCATAAGTAATAGGGGACAAAATAAAGGTTTCACAGAATGTCTATCCCAAAACCCTAGAGAACTATCGTAGCTTGGATAATAAAATATTTTACCTGTGAGGGACAAATAACCACTCTAGTAGGACCCCCTTTCTGTCTGCTAATTCATTTGTGCCATGGAACTAAAGACCCTTCTCTTAGGGTTAATTTACCAGCATTTTTGTGTCATTCAGTCACCACCATGATGGAAAAATATAAAGTTGGGACAAGGCCACTCAAACACCATGGCCTTATATAATTAATATGCAAGTACCATTTTTGTAAAAACCAGAAAAGAAGTGGCAGAAATTTATGTGAAAATTTGAAAAAATAGAGTCTAAAAGACCTCTTGAGGAGGGTGAGTCATCTAAGCAAAGGGAACAATCTTTAGAAGAACCCTCCTCTGAAGCCTTAGGTGCTCCTAAATCCCAACAGACTTCCACGGCTCCTAGCAATGATGCACCAAAAACTTTTCCTGATGGGTTAGAAACCCCAGGACAGTCAAGGGATGTAGAAATTGTGCATTCTGGAGAAGGAGAAGAGCCTCCACGTAAGAGGAAGAGGGGGACTAAAGTCACTTTACAAACAACACCTCCTCTATGAAGAAGCAAGAGGTTGTCTATGGAGTCCAGTGAAACTGTGGCCTATGACACAGGAAGTACCTCTAAAAAGAAAAATCCCAAGACTCAAACAAGAATATTGGAAACTGAAAACTAGCTTGGTGATGAGGAAATAAGTGAAATGGAGAAACAAGTTGATTAGTCCCCCAAGGCTGAAGAGAAGAGAACGCCATCTCCAATGCAATAGGAAGAAGGAAAAGTACAATCGCCACATTCTGTGGATATTGAAGATGAACTTGTGGGAGGATTCTCCCCTTTTCTGGACAGAGTTGAAAGTGCACCTAGTACCGAGGAAAATGTACTTCATGCTGACAGGGAATTCCCAATCCACCTTTTTCTATTAACACAGAAGATGCAGAACCTAGTCAAAAAAGAGAAGAATTAGAAAACTTGGAAGCAAAAATTGTTGAATTAAAATTTCGGTTACAGAGAAATGAAGAACAGATAGCCCAATAGCAAGAAGAAATTGAAGCACATGTTGCAGTTATAAGTAAGAGGGATCAAGAGATTACAAAATTGATAATGCATATGGAGCAAAAAGATAAGGTCATTGAGCAATTGCAATATCAAATACAACAATGGAACTAGGAAAGCAAGCAGCATATGGTTGATCTGTCTGAGAAAGACAAGAACATCCAAGGTTTGAAAAATAATTTTATGCATATGTTTAATGCTTTTGAAGAAGAAAGAAACAAGCAGAGAATTGAACTTAATGCTTCTGTGAGTAGAATTTTAGAGTTAGATCAGGATTTGCAGGAAAGTGACACCAAGCCACTAATGGAATTTAAGGGAACACAAACTGAACCAACTATTTTAGTATGGTTCCAGGGACATATCCCTCCATTATTGATGAAATGGATGGAGAGATGCTACTTCCTAAGGGATGTAGAATTTGAAAATAATAGGTTGAAAAAGGAGTTAGTACTATTAAAAGAATCATTTCACAAAGTGTACAGAGCTATACAAGATGCTTGTCAAATAGGTGATTTATTGGTGGCTTGTAGAAGACCATCTAGGTTGTATTCTATGTTCCTTAATGAAAAAATCCTAAGATGGAAGTTACTCATAATTCGCAATAACCAACCACATGATCCTAATGATAAATAATTTTTCAAGATATTTGTTGAGTTTCCTCCTGATCAATAGGATTTATTATGTGAATTCTTTGTCCATAATTTTCTCTTGGAAGATTATACAGATTTTATGTTAACTTCTTTGTGAGCGAAGTTCAGTTGAGATCATTCTTGTCCACCATGTGTAATCAGATTCAATGGCAGGATCAGTCAAGGGATTATCTACATGCAGAGAGAAATGTTGGATTACAAATGAGAAACCCCCACAGAAAGCCTTTCTATTTCAAGGTACAGTTCCTAGGTGTTTAGTTGAAAGAGAATGTACAAAGCAGAGATAACAATAACCTTCATTTTTTCCATAATAACTTTTAGGATCAAGGACCAAAGTTGATAGGGAAATCTTGGAATGAGGTATAGACCTCCTCTACTTCTTTCACCACCTCCTACAACATATATCAACATAGATTAGAGTGATGAAAGTTTTGAGAGATGGGTAGAAGGGGTTACTTTTCATCAAGGATTTCTAAAGGAACCTGAGGATCTGGACATAGAGGCAAATGAATTTTATGATCTTAGTGTTATATATGAGGAGATGAATAGAAAATGGGGAAATGAAGGGCAGGGAGCACATCAAAGAGCAGGAGGACTTGATCAAGCTTAGGAAGGGGAGGAAATGATGAGGTAAAAATAACCTCATCAGTATAATGGACTAAATACTTATCCTCACATCTTTCATCCATCCTTACCTTGCCAATTAATTGTCTTTAGGATAAGTAATTGCTTTCTTTTTTGTGAAAAGGCATACAATCTTTATTTCTTGAAATAAGTTGAATTAAGCTAACGCGCGTTGACTTAATGGTTTAGTTTTTGAGCATTATACAAGCTAAATACCACAATCGGTTATCATGCCAATCAAAGAGATTCAATGCAAACTTCAACACCATTCAAGACAAGTGTTGAAGAATGGGTGCCAGAACTTTAGGAGCATACATGATGGACCGAGTTTTTGTAGTTTTTGTTATTTTCAGTTTTGAAGACTTTATGGCTCATGTCGAGCCCTTTAATGTTTCATGTCATGGGCTTTAAAGTCTATTAGTTGTTGAAAATCAATTGAAGACTTTACCAACTGAAATATAGGATTTTGTTAGTTGTTCATATATAAATATGTAACTATTGAAAGCATTGAGATACAAAAGAATATCATTATGTTGTCACTATGTTTTCTGAGTTACACTATAAATATGAATAAAATTATTTTTTCCCATCACCTTTGGAGTTACTAAGTAATGTGAATGAAGTTATTTTGGAGTTACCAGTGTATGTGATCTAAGCTAGGCATAGGAGCACCCAAGAGCTAGCCACTCGAGGGATTGTAGATTAGATAGATAAGTATTCTACTTTTAATTATGTTACTTTCATTTAGTAGATAATAATTGGAATTGAAGTTTATTTTCATGTGTGTAATTCTATCAAGATTAATCCTACAGGTTGTAGTTGAGTCTGTAATCTTGAATTTCTAGTGTCTAAAGTTTCAGAGCACCTTCTTTTAGTTGTTTCAAATTGTTAAATCATTTTTTGGTAATTGTTAAGATTGTTATCTTTTTTTGGATCAATGTTTCCTAGTTTCTTTACAAGTTTTTCTTCTTCAGAAATTTACATGTTTCTTAGTTTAATCATTTCCATTCTTTCTAGTTTAATCGTTATACTTTTTAGGTTCATAATTTTTTGCTTTCTAGTTAAGTTATTTCAAGCTTTCTAGATAAATGATTTCCTGCTTTCTAAGTTTGGTGGCATCTTAGTTTAGAGTTTTATTTCAGTTGCCCAATGTTTAGGAAACTCGAGAGAGATAGTCAATATGTCTTCTATTACATATATCCTTCGAACACTACCCGCTTGATATATTAATGTATTCCACAACTAAAGTGTTAGGACCTAATGACAGCCTATCAGCAGCCAAGGAGAATATTGACTTGTTCAAAATATGACACATGTCATCTATCCATTGTAACAGGTTACTAAGAATTAGGAAGGCTTGTATGCTCAAAAGGTATGCCTAGTTTCTTTCTAGCTCGGTTCTTACACTTTTGGGAAAAGTATTGTAAACTTGGAGAAGTTTCTTTCTATCCTTTCTATGCATTGTAACTTATAGTTTTAGTCTTCAGACTGAAAATAAATATTGTAATACTCCATTTCAAAACATTTTTTAATAATAATAAGATATATTTTAGACCATGTATGGTTGTAAACACATTTTATCAATAGAATTGATCATTTTTGGCCTTCAAAAGTTATGTTCCTATTGTGTATATTATATGCAAATCCTCAAGTGAATGTCTTATTTCTATCACTTTCAATAGAAAAGGGTATATTTGTGTAGGTTATTGCTTGTGTCATTGTAAAAACAAATGTTAGTTGTGAAGAACATCACATTTTATTCCTTCTAAAACTACAAAAAATATAACCTTTCAATAAAATATCAATACATAGATATGTCAAACGCTAATGTTGTGAACAAACAATTGAGTTATTAATTACTTGTGTGAGAAAACAATTGTGCAAGTCTGAAAAAAACATTTTTGATGCATCGCCCACATAGTTGATTTCAATTCATGACATCTTTCTATCCCTTTTCATCAACAATAGCATTAGTCTAAGTCAAGATAGGTGATTACCAAGGGAACCAACCCTCTCTAGGGGTTCTTTTCTGCCTTAGGTGACCCAAAAACCTAGAAAAGTTCCCATCTTTCACAAATTAATTGATTTTTACACTTAACAAGGGTGCATATTTTAGTGATAACATAGCTATAAAAGTAGTATGTATCTTGAAAAGAATAATGGAAGAAGCTATCACATAACATATTAATGGAAGGAAGTTGGTACAAGAAAAATTAAATATTTGACAAAATATTGATTCATATGGAAGACTAGGTGGTATCTTGATAAAGAATTTGAATAGGTCATTCAAAAACATATTAAATTCACAAATATTTGATTTTTTCCATTATAAGGTGCAAACACTAGGTTTTAGCTATTGTACAATAGATTTGAGTGTGAAGGATGTGTAATATTGTAAATTTCATCCTATGCAATTTTGCATTCCATATACCTCCCCTTTAGATAAATTAAATTTGATAATGCAATATCCCTTTCTATCCTACCTTAATTTTATCCTTAACCAATTCATTCTCAATCATTGAGTTGAGTTTATGTCATGATTTAAAATGTGCAATGTGTTGCGCAAACATCCTAAATAGATTCTCGACTACAGTAGTTGTCGAGACGTTATGTTTCTCACCTACCAAAAAATGCAATGCCTTTGCTAGCTTGCAAGCATGTCTAGCCAAACCTTGCATTCTTATACCTTCTCAAGCACTTCATTTTTTATCTCTCTTGGATTTAATCTCATTCATTCTATCAATCTTTCATTTTTATTCATTCTTTTCTCAATCCCTCTTGCTCTCTCCATCACAATAGCTTCATTCTACAATCTTTGTTACATCTTCTTGCTCTCACAAGGCACTCTAAATTGTTCTCTCACACTTGGAGATTGCAATCTCTTCCTTTCGACATTCCTATCTTGCTAAAGGAGGGTAACCATGATTCATTTATTGCATTATTGTTTAATATAGTCAGCATGTTATTCGAGCACATTTTTTCTTCTACCACATCCATTTCATTTCTTTGTATCTCATCTGGTTGTCTATGGAGGAGGAAACACTGAAGTAGGGGTTTGACTAAGGCAAGCTCTTAAACAACCCCAACATTTCCCCCAGTTGTATGTGTGCAAGTATCAAAAATATCTCTTCATTGGAGGCTCCATTTCTTAGTTTCTTGTGAGTAATTTCTTCCCTTCTTCACTGATTTTATCATTTTAACTTCATTTAGTTTAAGTTATTTTCATATATGTTATTTTTTGTTATTTTCGTACTTTGAGAATTTCTAGCAAACATTTATCGGGCACTTTAGTTGTTTTCTAGATAGTTTCAATTTTTGGTACGTATAAGATGCTAGTGTGTTGCAAAGACGCCCACATGTTATGTTCTCGTCCTTGGTCGAGAGCTTGTTAGTTTATCTAGAAGACCTCTGTGACCTACTCTTTCAATTTTTGGAAATCTCAGGTCTTTTATTTTTGTATAAAACATAATCAATCACCTTTCATCTTATCCTATCACTTGAGCTTTGATCTTTGAGGTAGTTGAGGGCTATTTTCTCCTTGAGAGGTCTCATAATCTTAAGGGTGTTGAATCCCCTCTACATTTTGGTGAACCTGGCATGGACATGTCTATGGTCTAGTCTTTTGTCAAAAATTATTTTATCTTGTTTGGAAGTTTATTGGACTGAGTGTTGTCATATTTTTATGAGTTTCATGACCCAGTCTACAAATTTTCGGCACATAGTAAGAAGAAACATTCAAAATTCAAATATGGAATCAATATGGTAGTTTAGTCCAACCTGTTAGGGTCTCAATTTTGATCAATTCACTACAGGTTTATCACCTAGCTATACACCCACATTCATTTTTGTTAAGATACCTACATGTAATGAAACAATTTCTCCACTTAGTACTCTATCTAGATCTTCTTCTCCTATAGATCACAAAGCTACTCTTAGGGTCCCCTTTGAGCAAGATTTCTTAACTCATGGTAACTCATATGCTCAATCTACCTTTGTTTTTGGTAGTATGAGGAACTTACTTATCTCAAACCACAAGGGCCTTGAGTTGCTCTATGCACTCACCAACATAATCAAGACCCATGTACCTTTGTACATGTCAGTCTTGAGTCAGCCCAAAGATACCCAATTAGATGTCACTGGTATTCAGTTGACTCTTCTAATGCTAGAGGTATCTATGCACATGGTGGACACAAATACTTTTGTAACCTCTTTGACCTCTGCCGATAATACAAATGTTGCATTCAATCTCCCCATTAGCCCTAGAGTTAATGTATCTTGTATTTATTTGGGGTATGACATTCATCATCCGCTTAGATCCATACCTCAAGTCATCGCTACCATGTCCAATCCACCTCCCCCACCATTAAATCCTATTCTAATACCCTATTAAAAAATATGGGTCAAATGTAGTCACAATTAGCCAACTTAGCTAACACTACTTCTCATTCCACCTTGCAACCTTACTAACGTTGTATTCCCTTGGCTTCGAATATCCTAAATTTTCCCATTCCCCAAGAGATAGAGGTGCCAAAATTTGATATGTACAATAGCAGGGGTGATCCACAAACTCGCGTCTCATCATTCACTACCATGTGTATCATTTTATTTATCAAGATAATTTGCTATCCAAATTATTTTCATGGTCCCTCAAGGATATGGAATTGGAATGGTTTTGATCCCTTCTTGATAACTCCATTTTCACCTTTAAGCAGTTAATCATTCAATTCTTGTAGCAGTTCCAAGCTAACATTGGGTCAAAGGTCACATTCATTAATCTCATCCATTGCAAGCATGGAGCTCATGAGAGGATGATTGGATTTATTGCTCGATATCAATCTCTATTTTGTTAGATCCACTAGCCCTGCCTAATTTCAATGTCTAACATATGTTCATGGGGAATTTTTTGCTAACCTTGTGAAAAAAGTTCCTTTAATGAAATACCCATCCTTTGCTCATTTGTGTACTATAGTCAAGGATTATCAACAAATGGTAACACAACATGAGGGTTCCTCCTCATCTTCCCATATCAAAAATCTTGCAATCATGTCTATTCTGAGAGAGTCTAGAAAGAATAAGGTAGTGGCGAATGTCATTTCTTTTTAATCCACTATAGGACGCAACTGATATTTTAAAAAATTATTTGAATCTTAAACCAATGTTCTTCAAAAATTGCTAAAAGATAATTTAATTCTCTTCCCAAAATTAGACTGATTTCTGATGATAAACCATACCCTAGTTGGTATGATGCACAATTTTTTTTATCAATATCACTATGTACCAAGTCATGACACTAAACGTTGTTTGCATCTTCAACATGTTTTCTAGGACCACATAGATAGCAATGTCATCTAGCTTAATGATAAAAAACAAAACCCAAAAAAAATTATAGCTAAGGCTAATAGTGACACTATTTCTACACAGATCTATTTCTATCTTATTCTTCCAACTTAATTGCATCTGCTTCTACATCTTTTGAACCTAATCATTATGAGTATGTGAATATGGTCTCATTCACTCTTATTCCTCCTATGATTCATGTGGATAATATTCTCGATGTATCTTTCACACCACACGGCTTCCCCCTAAACAAGGAGCTTTCTCCTCTATACATCCCCGCTCATGTCAATGGTAACATTGTAATTGGTGTTATGGTTGACCCTGCTAGTAAGGTAAATATTATCATGGAGGGGACCCTCTTCATTAACAATTTCAATAAGGATAAATATGAGGAATTGAAAGATACAATTCGTACTCATGATGGTTTTTTTGTACCACCCATTGGTTCTATTTCCTTGGCGATATTAGTTGGACCTAAGTCCATTAATATTCCTTTTGTTGTGATCCCCAAATATGACTTATTCAGAGTGATATTAGGCATTCCATGGCTAGTCTCCATGAATTCAGTCACATCGGTAGTCCACAAGTGTATGAAGCTCCCTCATTATGACAATTTACATATTGTCCACGACACTGGATACAAACCCCAAGTGTCATGTGGGGGATTTTCATTAGATCATTTTTTTCCTGCCCCTATTGGACCTTTATTGCCCCATCAAGACTTGTGCTACAGGTCTTATTTTAGGTACAAGACTAGAGTTGGGCCCCTAATGTTATTTACCCCCTTCATCTCATGCTATCTCTATGAAGGAATATATGTGTATGCAACAACACACTTTGTCCTTTGCATCTTCCTCCTCAAAGGCTATAGAAAAGCACACTCTGATGAGTAGACCTTCTTCTGTTGGGATTTCACAACCTCCAGTGGTTTTCTTGGTTCCTTCTACTTTGTCTAGCATAGGAAAAGGAAAGGTGCACGTGTTGATGAAATCTAAGCCTCAAGTTTTCCTACGAGCATTGGATTGGGAGTGTGTAAGCGTTGTCGATGCGCATTGGCTCGGGAGCGTGATACCTTGCAAAAGACCGAGGGTGAGCTTTCTATCTCTATCTTTGCTTTTGTCTCTGACCCTATTGGTTCTATTTCTATTCATGCTTTTGTTCCTTTTTTTTTTTTTGCTTCTAACTTCCTTGATGGATCCTGATGAACCTTACCCTAAGTGGGTGTAAGTGTTCATCACTCCCTCTTTGGAGCTTCCCTTAATCACTTCTCTAACTAATTTTTCCCCTTTGTTTGAGCCCATGGAAATGCCTCACATGAAGGTTGTATCTATTGCAGCTCCCTTTATTTCCTCCCTTCCTTCTACTTCTAATGAGAGGATTCCATGTCATCCTCCTCTTAAGTGCAAATCAAAGCACATCCTCACTCTAAAGGAAAATCATAAAAAGCCTTCTTCATCTTCTTCATCTCATCCCAGTCTAGTTTGTTCTATTCTTATGATGAAAAAATATCCTTCTTCATTGGATTTTGTCACTATCCCTCCTCTGGAAGCCGACGGTAACCTCGATTCATCTACCTCCTTTTGTTCAACCACTAAACTCCACTCAGGAGAAATGCATGTTTTACTAGTTGGAAGATATTTTGACTATGTCCACAATATTTTCTAAATTGATGACATTAGCCTTGTAAGAGCTCCTAGATGATGATGTTTAGGAAACCTCCTCCTTGGCTCTTGCTACAGGTGAGTCTCCTGGCACTACTCTCACTATCCTCCCTCTATAGGCTCATCTTCCCTCTCCTTACAATGATTTAGATTGATAGCAAGATGACTTGTTAGAGGTGCTATAATAGATCATTACCTCTTCTTATCTTTAGATTAGATTTACGTGTTTGTTCGTGTTCCCTCGTGCTTGCCTATTTATGTTTGTGCTCTCACCTAGAGGACCCTTGATACCCTTGTAGGTACTTAGATACAAGAGGGAGAATTCATCGTAAACTTCTTCTATATGTTTCATCATTCTTCTATTTTTCATGTTGGGGACAATGCAAAGCATTGGGGCATTTAGGTGTCGTCCATGTTGAACCAGATTTTTATTTGTCTTCATGTGCTCTTCTTCTCCTTCTAATCTATATGGGGGTGATGATAGTTCATATAATTTACACCATATATATACATTATGATCAATGATGACCTTGAATACTTGCATCCCCTTGTGCTTTCAATCTCTTTATCTTTTATTTTTCTTGATGTTGTGGATTCTATGTGTTATCCCTCGTGCAATAACATTCCATAGATACATATCGCTATATATGTCATGACACAACATCTCTCTCCATTTTTCTTCTCCTTAGAATGACTTGTGCTCCTCCATGTAGCACATATCATTCTAAGGGGGGGCTATCTTATCTGATCATATCAAGTTATTCTTAATTTTTAAAATATATCTAATTAAAAATCTTGATGTCTTATGATCTTGCCATTTAGCTTGGGGGAAACTTGACTAGACTTGTCTTTTATCTTGATCTCATCATCAAGCTTGGGGGCAACCTGACTAGACTTGTCTTTTCTATGACTATCCTACAATGTAGTTTGCAACATCCACATGCCTATCAACTTGTCGTATAGTCTTTAGCATAACAAAACTTTCTAGCCATAATTATTAGTGTTTTCTTTATATCTGATCAGATTTATTACATCTATTTTTTGCTTTTATGCCTAATGTGTTTGTTTAGAGTTAACATATTTGTAGTGAATTTGTAGTCATCTTTGTAGAATAGAATAATTGTTTCCTCTTCGTGTCTTGGCTCAACTTTAAGAAAGTATATATACAAGATCGAAGACATGTGTCCTCTTCATCTTGGGTATATTATCTTCAACCTCTTTCTCTCCACTTTAGCTCACATATGCTAGAATGCACATTCTCGCTAAAGTGGGGGAAAAATTTAATGTTGTAAATTACATCCTATTCAATTTTGCATTCCATAAACCTCCCCTTTAGATAAATTAAATTCATTATTAATGCAATATTCCTTTCTCTCAAGTTACCTTAATTTTATCCTTAACCTGTTTGTTCCCAATCTTTGAGATGAGTTTATGTTGTGGACGAACGTGAAGTGTGGAGAAATTTGTGTGCCATGTGAACATCTTGAATAGATTCCTGACTATAGTAGTCATTAATACATTACATTTCTCACCTACCAACAAACATAATGCCTCTGCTAGCTCGCAGGCATGTCTGGCTAACCCTTGCATGCTTATACCTTCTCAAGCACTTCATTTTTTATCTCTCTTGGATTAAATCCCATTCATTCTATCAATATTTCATTCTTATTCACTCTTTTCTCAATATCTCTTACATTCTCCATCACAACATCTTCATTATACCATCTTTGTTACATCTTCTTTCTCTCACAAGGCACTCTACATTGTTCTCTCACTTGGAGATTGCAGTCTCTTCCTTTCGACATTCCTATCTTGCTAAAGAAGGGTAATTATGATTCATTTATTGCATTATTTTTTAGTATAGTTATCATGTTATTCTAGCACATTTATTTCTTCTATCACGTCTATTTCATTTCTTTCTATCACGTCTGGCTATCTATGGAGGTGGAAACATCGAAGCAGGGGTTTGACTAAGGCAAGCCCCTAAAAAGCCCTAACATTTCCCCTTGGTCATCTATGTGAAGGTATCAAAAATATCTCTTCGTTGGATGCTTCATTTCTTAATTTCTCATGAGTGCTTTCTTCCCTTCTTTCATTTTATCATTTGAACTTCATTTAGTTTAAGTTATTTTCATTTATGTTATTTTCTATTATTTTCATACTTTGAAAATTCCTAGCAAATAGAATTGTTAGTAGGAACTTTATTTGTTTTTTGGATAGTCTTTGTTTTTGGTCTATATGAGATGCTAGTGCATCGCAAAGATGTCCATGCATTTCATTGTCTTCCTTGGCAAAAATCTTCTTAGTTTTTCCACAAGACCTATGTGACCTACTCTTTCAATTTTTGGAACTCTCACCTTTTATTTTTGCATAAAACATTATCAATCAACTTTCATCGTATCCTGCCATCTAAGCTTTGATCTTTGAGGTACAACTAAGGGTTGTTCACTCCTTGAGACCTCGTCATCTTGAAGGTGTCAAATCCCCTCCTCTACATGATGCAACTATAAGTGTATTAGGGTCTAGGACTCTACCATTATTTTATTAAAATCTAATTAGGAAAAAGCAATAATTGAATTCTATTTTTTTTAAATCAAACAAAAGATATATTTTGATAGATCTTGGTGAGGATAAAAAGGTTGAGGATTTGGCTAAATGCAACCTAAAACATGCTAATATAACTATGAATGCATTACAAAAAATGGAAACTATAAAGTAGATAATTTTTTACTCTATAGTTAGCTTAAGCCTATGTTTAAATTTAATTTTATGAATCCAAGTGTCAAAACCACTCCTATGTGATGTAGGTGAATCCTTGAAAAATTTAGAAAGCTTGTATTATTTTGAAAAAAGTTATTTTTGAGGTTTATTTTAGTTGTTTGTTTGTTAAGTGTGTTGTTACTAATCTTTGAAAAATAAAGTTATCACATTTCACTACAATTGAGAATTGTCTCACATAGTTTTACGAGTAGTTATAATAGCTATCAATGGATGTCATGTTAATTCTTGAGGAGATTTATATGAAGAAGATATTATAAATTAGTTTGGGAGTGTCTATGTTGGAATTGTGAAAACACACACAAGGCAAGATCAAACAATAAATGAGAAAACCTTCCATGCATGATAGTTTCAAACAATGATTTACTATTTCCTCAAAAAGAAAAAGAAAAACAAGAGATTGAAGATATTTTCTGAACTTAATAATACAATGAAGCAGAGTGCTTATAAGAGAAAACCCTAAATGAGAAAGGGATTAGATCATGTGATAAGTGTCGAAATCGCATATGATGAGATAAAATGATTGAATAGTAACTCAATGATGAAGAGGATCTCTACTACATAACTCAAACTTACAAACATACACAATCACTTATGAAATTTCCTCAAAATTAATTACATATATGGAGGATTCAACATTGCATAAAATTTAGATTTTTTCACAAGCTTTTCTAGACACATCTTGTCTATGAATCTTCAAATCCTCATGTCTTCAAACTTCTTGGCTTCACTCAAATTTTGAAATCTGATTTTTCTCCTCACTATGAAGCTCTCATGGGTACCTTGAACACCTACAAAATCCATTTTATCTTCATCTAATTCTCTTCTCTTCACAAGCTGATTTTCTACACTCCTTGTGCAACTTTCATGAGCAACTTGCAAGTTCTTTCTCCAACCTTGTTGTTGTTGATTGATTCCTTTGAACACCATTAAATGATGTATTTTATATACTCTTAAACCCTTTCAAAGCACCAAAATTTGGCACAAAAATCTTCTCTTTCATTTCCCTCAACTTGACCTTTGAAATTCCTTCACAAAGATTGAAATAAACACATAGTTTTGCTTCCAAAATGTGTTGTTAATGTTTCTTCACCATATAAAAAAACTTTTTGATGTATATGCCTTTGAAAAATGAATAAAATACAAAATAAAGTCGTGGGGCATGTGCAGGATCATGGTATGCCAAACAGGCCCTTAATTGGCAAAAAATTCAGAAAAATCAGTGTTAGGCAACTTGACATAAATATTTGAATAAGTTATCTATATTATTTCAAAAATATGTAAAAATAGAATTTGTAGAAAATTGAATGTAGTTTCTAAAATACTAGGTTTATTTAAAAATAAATAAAATCTATTTGGTGAAAATTTGAAATTTCAATGCAATAGTACTTAAATTTTAGGGAAAAAATAAGAAGTAGGTGTATGTCGACCACCCTAACCATAATAAAATGATAATATTTTTTGTAAGATTTTATATATAAGTAGAGGACTCATGTCCGGATGTGATGCATATTTTTCATAATTTTTTCCAAGTAAATAATTAATTATGAATTTTTATTACAACTTTTAGAAAATATAAAACTCGTTGTCGACCACCTTAACTTGGTCAAAAATTCATGAAATTTAATTTTTTTTTTTAATCCTATAGTATGTAAAGCATAGAATGTGACGCATGTTTTGGATTCAAAAAATATGATACCGTTTGAAAGTTATAGATGTTTTCAATCAGCCTATCGATCAGGACTTTAGTCATAATTCTAATAGAAAATGAATAATAATTATTTATTAAATTCAAATTAAATCATAATTTATATTTTTGGAAAGCTGAGAATCTCCTCTAAAAACCCTTTTCGTTTCATTAATTTTGGGTGAAAAAAAAGTCAGCCACATACCCTACAAATATTGCCACTTTTTGGCATACCATGATCCTACACATACCCCGTGCTCCTTTGGTAATTGAAGATTCATTCATTAATTTTCCAAAAATCACTATCTTTCCCCGCCATTTTAAGCACCCAATAAGACAAGAATGGAATGTAAAAGGTTACTTTCCTTATGAAAACTTCTATAGGAATACAAATTGATAAAATGAATATTAATTATTATTTTAAAGTTTTATTTAATATTCCAATGGACCCCCTAAACCCTTTATGACTTGAAATAATTTACAATAATTTTAAAATCACGTTGTTTGCCTTTGATTTTTGAAATGAAAATCCAAGTATTGGTAAATGGGGATTCTATCCTTCAAACACAACACAAATAGATGCTCTTGAAGTTCAAACCCACACCAAAATGAAAAATTAAACATTAAAATATAATACTTTTTTTTTTGGTTGATGTTGATTGCTCATTCGCTCGGATGCTCATGCATCACTCTTGATCTAATAAAATAAAAAACACTCTTAAGTTTAGCTTAATTGCATAAAGTGAAATTAAACTAAAAATAAATTAAATATTATTTAATTACTACCTAATAAATTATTACTCTAACAGTCTATGGGTTGATAGTAGTGAATAGTTGTGATAGTTTCCATTTTTAACAAGTTATTTTGAGTTTGTACTAACAAAGGAATATTTGAAAGGATCTAATTAATTGTTGAGGATTTATTTTAGGTATCACGTGAGATCTCTTCACTATTGTATTTGGAAATTTTTTTATTTTTTGTGCATGATATATTTCATGTGGTATTGGGTTTGTTCCACCTCATAGCTAATATAGATCATAGAGGAGGCTTGAGAGTGCTATTTATACATGAGGTATGATTATTTGAAGGTAAGTGAAGAGATAGAATAGAAGAAAAGTAAGACTATGAGGCATAAGATGGAGACTATGAGAAAAGAACAAGGAGTATGATATGGATTGAAATATTGGAGGAGAAAATAATGCAACATAGTGGAGGTCATTAGAGTAGTGTGTAATTTTGAGGTTATATTGAAGTGTAATTTGTGATTGAATTGTCATAGTAAAGTGTAGTCAAATGGTTGCATCTTGGAATGTAAGAGGGCCCATTTCAACAAAGTGAAAAGTTGTAATCATGGTGATAATTATGTAATCTTAAATATATAAGGATTCATTACTATTTTCTATGAGATTTATGTGTTATGTGTGTGTGTTTTCATACATTCTAATGTATAGTTAGATACTCCTTCATTAAACCCTTCGACTATGACTACATCAGTTGGTATTTAGAATATGTTCAAAAAAGGGCATGTTATTCCTTTGTACTTTATAGTAATTAAATAAGTTGTCTTCTAGTAAAAGAGTTTTATAGAAGATTCTTGGGAGCTTTCAGGTTCTATGAAATCCATTGAGTTATGGTGGTTCACAAGAGGACTATAGACAAATCACTAACTATTAGGAAATTTTCAAGGATTATGGGTAGATCATTGAACTATAGCAATTTTCACCAAGTCAATATACCATTGAAGAGAGGGCATATTATTATTAATGTTGCTAGTATAATGAAATGAGATGCATGAAATTTTAAAGACTATGTAGAATTGGATGGATGTATTCGATCAAGATTGTTGGAGGAACCCTAACCTAAGGCTAAGGAGAGAGGTGAATAATAGGAGGCAGATCCTATAGAATCTAGTGGAAGAAAAGATGCCAAGAAAGAGAGGATTCTAAAATCTATATAACCAACATTGGAAAGAGGACTAGCGTAGACATTCTAAACTATTTTAGAATTTTATATCTTAATGAATTGATAGATTAGATTGATGATCTAGGGGAATATTTTGAGTATGAGGACATCATGGACTTAGATCTAGGGTGAAATTTACAAAGATCTAGATGAAAGGTCACGCTATATATAATATGGTGGAATCATGTTTATTTAGAAAGGAATAGAAAAGGTAAGCTAATCATTGGTTCAAAGTGGGACTAGATGGTGGAGAGGTTGAAAGACAAGTTTATTCTAGCCAATTACTAGTTGGAGCTATTGAAGGAACTACATAATTCATGGTAGAGAAACATAATTTTGAAGGGATATACTGAGGAGTACTACTAGGGCTAATAATTTAATTTAGACATCATGAGAAAGGAATTGAGAAATTGGTGAATACACCAATAGGCCATAAGAATCTATCTAGGAGGAGTTATGTATGTAAAATATCTAGATAGTAGAAGAGGCCTACCAATCAATACTCATTATAAAGAATAAGTTAAACTGAAAGTTAGAGGAATGAAGAACTACTAGAGAGAGAAAGAGGAGAAGACCTAGAGAAACAAGATAAGGTACAGTGAAAAAGGAGTAACCCCAAGGGGTTAGGAAAGAGTTATCTAGTACTAAAATAAAAGGGAAGGCCAAAGCTCCCATTGTGGAAATAAATATGATAGAACTTTCCTACCACAAAGGAAGAAATGATAATGGATTCATTACAAATATGAGAGGAGTGATGATGCACATCTTAGAGAGGCCCAATAGAAGCATGGTGAATATTATTAATAGAGTAGAGGAGGATATGAGAGGAAAAAGAAAAAAAATATTCAAAACAACTTGTTTCAAGTGTGGAAAAGGACATAGGGAATTCAAGTGTCTAGGAAATAAGACAAAGGATAGTGCATAAATTACATATGAAGAAGAGAGGTTACCAATATTTTAAAGGGTCCCCAAATATGGATATTCACCTATTTTTTAGAGAGCCTTGAGATGCAGAAGAAGGATGAAGTTACACAAAGAAATATTTTGTTTAAGACTAGATGCAAGGTAGGAGGTATGTGTTGTGAAGTTGTAGTGGATAGTGGTAACTACATATAATTTGGTGTCTATAAAAATGGTGGAAAATTTGTGATTAAGGAGGATGAAGCATCCATTCCCATATAGAATTGGATGGTAGCAAAAGGAAGATAAGATATTGGTCGAAAAATAATGCTTGGTGATGTTAAAAATAGGAGCACATTATGATGAGGGATTGTGACATTGTACTGACAGATGTGTGCCACATTTTGTTGGTGAGGGCTTACAAATTTGATAAATATGTGTTTGATGGGAGAGATAACAAGTAAACCATACAAAAGGATGGTCAGAGACAATTTGATGTCACTAAGGGTAAGTGAGGGATAGTTTCAAAATAGTGATGGTGTGTGCATTGGAGGGGGGGTGATATGAATTGATTCAAAGGATGTATATAGTTTTTGGATGGCCTGATAGTATCACAAATACAAAATGAGTACCATAGAGGGGATAATGTCATAACAAAGGTCACAAAAGAGGAGCCATCTAGAGGTCATGACAAAGAATGAGAATATGAGGAGCTATACCCAGAGGCATGTGATGTGGAAAACATAATAGAAGGGTATGTGACAACCAAGCAGGAGGCTGACATACATGTAAGAGAATAGTTGATATGAATGGAAAGAATATTATTATTTAGTGTAGACTATAATAAGGTGGCATTGAAGATTATTGATGGAGCAAAGTACCACAACCATAGAAGAGGAAGATAAATGATATGATAGATAGTTTAGGATAAAGTAACACATAAGGTGGATAACTCTTTTGGTGTTTAAATTTGTAGGTATCAAATACCTAAAGCTTAATCTTCTTCTAAGTGCTAGGACTATCAAACTTAGGATGAAGACCATGAACTTATGATCAATTTGGGTAACAAAAAACCAATTTGTTGAGGTGGGTAAAACCTGAGCCTTCAACTTCTATCTTTGCTAAACCAAAGGGGGGATTCCTTAAGGTTTTACAATATATATATATATAATTTGTATAAACTATATATATAGATAATTAAAATGAAATAAACACTTACCTTGATTTAAACCATACCCGATCTGCACGATATACCCCTATTCAGGTTGTCACTTCATTCTATATGTTGATTTGAATATTCAAGGTCAACACCTTATAAAAATATTACCTACCAATCAAAGTGTTTAGAATGTGATTTATGATAGCCCCTAATGTTTTATACACATTTAGACATGATAGTTAGAACAAACTAAATTAGTGCAACTTAAAATATATTTAAATTAAGTTATTTTGGGTATGTTGGGATTATGTGAAATGGAGCTAATAGTGAACATGTATATATGTCTAACCAACCAATACAATTACTAAATTCATGCAAAATATGTAATGATCAAAATTGTGTTGTGGTCTTTTAAAGAAGAAACCATTGAAGACAATATCACTTCAACTGTATTTATAAACTAGGTTCTACACATACATGCAAAGATATAATTGAATATTAAATGAGTCTACATAGTAATCTAGGATAATACTAATATATATTATAGTAGTGAAAACTACCCTTCATGACTAGTTTTGATGACTGATTTAGGCTTGTTATATTACTTTCTTTGGATTGAGATATCTTAGTTTGTTATGAGATCACCATTACAGTCCAAGCATGCTCTAAATTTTATCTCATCGTTTCACATGTGACTAATTTTAAGCCTACTTTATCTCCTTTCTTTTTTTAGTCAAACTTGAGGCTTAGTGTTCTAAATATTTGGTTGATGGTACTTTATATTGATAAGTTGTTGGGAGCCTTATTTATTTGACTCTCATGATGCCTAGTATTTCATTTATTCTACATATGGCTTGTCAAAGGAGCCCCATGAGATACACTAGAAGGTAGCCAAGTTGATTCTCGATTACATTTAGGGTACTTCAAGTTTTGGGATTCATTATGCATTGAACACTGATATCAACTTGGTGGGCTATATAGATTTAGATTGGGTAAAAAATTCTCAAGATTGACAATCCACTTAAAGTTACAACTTCTCTCATAGTTCTCATCATATTTGTTGGTTGAAAAATTCTAGTCTTATATTGCTTATATTTTAGTAAGGTTGATTATCGAGGAGATTTGAATGTCGCCATTGAGGTTATTTAGATTCAACATAGTCTCATTAAGTTTGATATCTAGTTCGATTGGACTTCAATAATATTTTGTAATAACTAGAGTTTCATTTAGATATCAAGGAACCTACTCCATGATTAATGACCAAACACATAGATTTTTACATGCATTGCATTCAAGAGCTTATCCATGAATAGGTAATCAATCTCCACTAACGTCTAGCTTTTGAGAAGATTGTAAATATTTTCACCAAACCCTTTATAGAAATAATGTATCTTCATCTAAAAAATTATTGTGGATGTGGGAGGAATTATCTTTTTGGGGGCTTCTTTGTTCCTCTATCTCTCTCTACTTTAAAGGGGTCTTTTCTCTTCTATTTGGGGATTTCATCTCTTTTACTAGGGTATTATTCTATTGGTAGGGAGCTATAATATGTGCATGGTTATCTCATTAGGATTCATTTCTTAGGACCCATATTTTCACCCACCTAACCTATGCTTAAGGAGCTCGTGTTAGTGTAAGTTTTTATTTCTTGGCATAGATTTTTCCTACACTTTTATTTAAACTTGCTTAGGTTAGTAAAGTGAGTATTAGTGTTAATGGAGTGTGAGTTATCGGTGTCTTCCATGAGAGTAACACTTTCCCATTTTTAAGTTATTGTCATATATTCCTCCCATTGATCATATTTGTCACCTCCTCCCTTTCACTTTGTGCGCGCACACACACACACACACACATATATATATATAGAGAGAGAGAGAGAGAGCACTTGTGGCTACCATAACTCCTTAAAGAAGTTATATAATAACTATTATAATCATATATAGGTAACTAGATCATCATAGAGTTGTAGTTAAGTATTTAAGTTAGTCTAGGTAGTAACCAAGGCATTATTGGGTATATATACGAACTAATAAATATTTAATATCATCATGTTGAGTATTATTCTTTTATTAAAGACTATTGGACTTGTATCTCCATTGAAGTGGATTAGAAGGTTTCTCCATCAAAGTGGCATATTATTATGAAGCATTTGCAATATATTTTACTATTATATTCTATTTTGCAAGTTGTTTCGTTACATAAATATATTATAGATATTTATGTGAGATGTTTTTTTTCTTACATGATTAACATTTAATAATAACATTATACCAAAGACATACAATTAAAATTGACATATTTTATTACATCATCTACAATAGTAACAAGATGGCATATAAATGATTAACAAATCGGTGAAAGAAAAACAAAAATAAAAAGCAAAACTCAATTTTTTAAATTAAATTATGATTCCACTTATTTTACCCAGCCATTTCTCTTTTCAGCATAACTAATTTGCATCTCAGATATCCCTCAAACTCTTTTATAATTTTTTCAAAATATAAGTATGCTAGTACGTAGACAATGAAGAGAATTGATTCGGAGTAATTGAGAGACACATAGGCCAGAATTTGGGTTGTGAAAGAATTGTTTTCAAGCGAATAAATAGAGCAACCGTTGGGTGGTTATTGAGTGGGTAAAATTTCCGGAATGCGGTGGCGCTCCTGGAGGATGCGAATCCCCACGTACCTGCATGCGCATGAGCAAGAGCAATGCATCATCATCATCATCCCAACAAATAAGGATAAAGCATGAGATTTGATAAGTGAGAAAAAGGAAGCACCTGCCAAGCATGAGCGTGGTGGCCTGAGGATTGGTTCCAGGCGAGGAAGCGTGAGTGGATGCATCAACCACTCTCAAATTATCGTTTTCAATTCCAACGACTTGGTAGTTTCTGTTGATCACAAAATCAAAGCGGCAGCCGCCATGGAAATGCCAGATGGTAGCCACTGTGCTCCTACAGAACTCCGCCAGTGCCGTTTCATTCTCGGGCAGGGGCAGTGGTTGGTCGACATACGCAAAGGACAGGGCCTTTGTCCGTGTCAGCGCAACGATGCTTCTCATAGCTCTGCTGCACACTGCCACGTCCAACGGATTTGAGAAATAATTGAATCTAACCGATGGATTCTCACGGGGATCTCTTGATTTCAAATACAGCTCTCCGCTGGAGAGAGGGGCGGCCAGCTTCTCGGCAATATATCCAACGAAAGATCCCTGCTGCATTATGCTGAATGCCTCTATGTATGCCTTGTCGTCGCCTGTTACTCCCACCACTTGCGGCATTGAAAAATCCAGAGGCTTGCGAGAGAGAAGAGAAATGTTGTTGCGGGGATTGTCCACTATGCCCTTTCCCACTCCTGGCAAGTGCACCACCACTGGAATGCTCATATTCTCCAGATGCTCCGCAGGCCCTATGCCGCTCAGCATCAAAAGCTGGGGGCTTCCCACTGCCCCTGCACTCAATATCACCTCGCTGCACCCGCCTTTCTCTCTGCAAAATGGACTGTTCGCCTTCAACAACGCTTCGTACGAATACCCATTCTCGTCAATGAATTCCACTCCACGAACACGAGGCTTTGACGAGTAATGACCACAATTCTCTGCGAAGCTTAACAAAATTATCAAATTCATCCTAGTGTGATGGGTATAGGTTCATTATCACCATTGATTTTATTTGGACTCAATTTTAGACCCCATGAACATTAGAACTTTGTAGTCATTATATTATAAATAAAATCAATGCTCGTGATTAAAAATTGACTAAAATAACTAATAATTATATGATATTATTGGTGAATTAATTTCATTTTCTACTATAATTTATAAAATTTAACAAATTTTGTGACAAATTATGAATTGTTTGAATAGAAATTTGTATTGATGAAAAATAAAAAAATACATTAATGATTATGGTAATTCTTCTTTTAAAAAATTATGGAAAAGTATTGATCCCAAAGTATTAATGATTGACTAGTTCTTGTGTTTATCAAACATTAAATATTTTAAATCATCCCTAAATTCTTTTTCATCATGGTTGATTTTATTTATAATCTAATGGTTTGAATTCAATTTTAGATCCCATGAACATTAAAGCTTTGTAGGTGCATTTCGACACATGAAATTTAACTTCAACCATTAAATTATAAATAAATTCAATGATGGTGTTTAAAAATTGACTAAATAACCAATAAAATTTAATAAATGTTATGACAATTTAATCAAAGACTAAAATAATATTTTGTAAAGTTTTAGTTTAAGAACCTTTTGGATAGAAGGTAACTCGTTTAGCAGTGGCCCGCAGAAGAACACGAATATTATCTGGATTTGCGTTTTTGAGAAGATCAGCTGATGTATGACGTCTGCCGTTGTTGTCGAAGGTTGAGCCGCTGGTCTTGGTGCCAAGGATATGGTTGAACGTGTAGCCATTGAAAGGGAGCATTCCCACTGCCACGTCCAGCAGACCCTCCATTACAGCAGATTGCCAGTCTTTCATTTTGGGACGCGTGACGAGATGTGTTTCGATCCATTGGTACGCCTCTTCCACCAGCGTGAGGTTCCACCCCATGGACACCATGTATGCAACGCTCGCTCGGCTGTAGAACCCAAAATTCAAGGCAGAACTGCCCCCGAGAACTCTTCCGCGGATGTTCTGCACGCCCTCTTCCGATACGAACACTTGCGCCGGGGATTTGTATTTGTCCGTGTTGCCAAGCGTAGTGAAGACGCCCCGCGCTTTCTCTATGCTAGTAACGCCGTAAGGAGAGTCTCCTCTCTCGACTACCAGCACTGAGAAATGGGCAGACAGAGTTGCTGCGATTGCACACCCCGCCGTCCCTCCGCCCACCACTATGTAGTCGTACTGTCTCGAAGCTGCCTCGCGCGGATCCCGTGTCAAGAACGATGGCCCCCTCGCCGTACCTTCCAACAAACACACATACGCAAGTTAAGCAAAATTGATTTAGCAATCACTAGCTAATACAATCTCTTAGGAGGACGAAGAATATCACCAGCACCGGCGTCGGCCATTACAACGGAGAAGAGGAATATGCGTAAACATAATGCCATTGTTGAAGAGGAGTATGAGCGTTCCGACGTCATTTGAATGTGAGAGTGTAGTGCAGAGAGAGTGGGTTCAAAGGATTGGTGTAAACTCTATATAGATATTAGACTAAACCAAACAAACATCTCAGAAACTTTGCCCTGCTCACAAAGAAGAGAGAGTTTGGGTTTCCCACAATCCATCCACATCTAATTGTCAAGAATGTTGGTAAGAGTAGAGAAACAAATTCAGTCCAACTTCAACAACCCTGACCGTTAACACCAATGTTGTTGTTCATAAGTTATTATACTCATCCACGCCATCATCCTATCTATGCTCATCTTATACTTCACCTTCCAAATTCTCCCCCTTTTTCTCTACGATGCAGAAATTCAAATTGATTTTAAATTAATTTCTACACCCATCTGTGAGCCCATTTTCGAATCACTTTCATCAGGTTCTCCCATATGCCACAACTGTGTATAATAGTGTATAAACAGCACATTCGTGCAATGATTTAAGTTTTGACTCAAATTAATTCTATACATTTTAAGAGTTTGGCTTTCAATTTTTATTTTTATTTTCTTTTATTTATAAATTTGAATTTGGTTTAAAGATAATTTGTGGTTATAATTTTGACCACCCAATTTGCAAATCCAAATTAATTGTCAATTTAAGCTTCGAATTTTTTAACGTATCTGATATATGAAAATATAAAACCTTAAATTTATTTTAAACAATCAAGTAATAGCACATTAATGTGTCTTTATAGTAGGATGGGGCCTAAATGACCCCCATCTATGACAAAACCTCAAAAACCTTCATTTGAAGCCATTATCTTTGAACAAACACACTATCAAATTGATATAATCTTGCAATAGTTTAAGAATCTTAGGCAACTTTGATTAAAATAATTGTTAATGCATCAATAATATCATTACATTTCAAACAACAAATGACAAACATAACTCTTGATCTTCTTATTAAAATGAATACAAAATAATAGATGTAAATCCAACTCTTTTTCTTATTACAATAATGATTGTGTTACATTCAAATAGTTTTATAGTATCAATAACTACAAAATATTTTCATACCAACAACAATGGAAAATCAGCTTAACATAATGTAGTTAGAATCTACATCTAATGAAGCTCATGTACAAATTTTGTATGAGATCACTCTTTATATCACTAGGATTTTCATCCTAGGATTCTTGTGCTTGAACATAAGTGCTCGAAATGAATTTTGAAAGGAATTTGGTTAGATGTAGATAATAATTTCTAAATAAAAACATTCACTCTTTTATATCCTCCACAAATAAAACAAGTTAGCCACCAAGCATGTACCCACAACTTCAAATTTGAACATTGATCATGGGCAGAAATGATTCTACTTTGAAATTTATGGAAATAGAAATACTCTACTAAAAATAATATGACACGTGCTAGGAAGTTAGGAGGGGATTATGAACATAGGTAGAAATATTAGGGATAGGGGGTACAAGCCATACCCAAACACATGCTATAGGTTGGGGTGTCAAAGGATCAAGCTATGGGAATGTCAATAAGGGAAAGTCCAAAATTCTAGCAAATAGAATGATAGGGGAAGGGATATATGGAAGGTATAATAGGATGAAATTTTTTGAAACTCCAATAGGAAGAAGGGAAGAGTGGATTTGAATGAACTTGAAACACTTAGCAAGGAAAAACACACAACAGATGAAAACATAGAAGACACTTGAGTATATGCCTAATATGTATAGAATTAGATTGACTAAAAACAAGACATGACATGTTGTTGGTAGCCTAATGTATGTAATGGTTTACACTAGACCAAATATAATATGAGCAATGGGAGTTTTGAGTAGGTTTATGTATAATCTTGGTAAGGAGCATTCGACTTATAATAAAAGGATATTTAGATATTTTTGAGGGATTTCTAATTACTATTATATTATAACAATATGAATAATGTCGATATGATATTAGACATATTGTTGATATGAATTGGGTAGGTAACTTAGATAGCTAAAGGTCCATTGGTGGCTATGTATTGTCTTTGTTTGATGGTACAATTAGTTAGATAAGTTAAACATAACCCATAAATACTTTTTTCCTCCATTGAAGTAGAGTGTATGACTAAAACGCATTGCTATAAGGAGGTAGTACAGTTACAAAGACTATTTTTAGGTGTGGTTTTGATTGCAGGGTAGTGTTGTGATAACCAAGGTGCAATCTTTTTGGAAAAGAACCCCATATATCATGCTCATAACAAGCATGTCAATGTTCAATATCATTTTTGGTGGATAGTAGAAAATGGGAAGGTGAAGCAATAGGTTGACTTTTGAGATAATTATGCATATCCCTTGACAAAGCTAGTAAGCATAGAGAAGTTTGCTTGGTATAGTAAGGACATGGGCTTAGGATCTTATATTAGATGGTTTATATGAATATCATTTTAATGTATAATATCATGTGGAAGAATTTTAGATTTATTTTATTTCTAATTGCAATCTTGTGAACATGATTACAAGGATTGAAGGGGTGATATTTTATGTATTTATTCTATCTTTCTAGGGTACATATTTTTATATAATTTAAGTTCTAATTTTTATCTACATTTTTGTAGGGTATTCATTATTCAAAGCATAATTCCAACTCTAAGGGTCACTTAACTAGGAGTAGACATGGTGATTGACATGTGTTTATTTTACTTATGCATTTGAAATTTGAACTTACACATGATGCATTTAGTTTTATATTTATTAGTTTATTTGAATTTGATATTTATCAATTGACTTCTATTTATTTAAAATTTACATATATAAATTTTTTATTGTATATGTTTACTTGGGCATTGACATTAACATGCAGATTGTGTTTACTAAGTAAATTTTTTATTTATATATATGTTTATGACATGGAAATCTATCTATATGTAACTTAGTATGTGGACATATAAATTTAATATATCTAATGAATTTAATATATATAATGAATTCAATATTCAAATATATATGATGATGTGATAAGTACATATATGAGTATATATAATTTCTAAGACAATATTAGTTACATGATGTAAGATACATATAAATTGAATATAAATATTGTGTATATCAACATATAGCTAATAGTATAGAATATCTAAGAAATAACATCATTTAACGATGTATGATATCATATTTAATGTGAATATGAATATCCTATATCAATATATAGGATCATGTAACAATGTAAGATAACATGTAAATTGAATGGTCACTTATTAATGGAGTGATCGTTTTCATGGGAAGTGTGGGGAATGATTACTCTCTCTTCAAGGTTCCTTGGGTGTCTCCTCCAAATGTTTAAGGGTTGATCAAACAACAAAAGTCCCCCTTTCACAACCCTTAAAATTTTTGTGGGATATTGTTTTACCCTACATTGTTTAGGGCTATCGAAGGAAATAAATAATATATATTATTTAGGAATTAAAATCTCTAGTACATAGAGTGCTTAACAAAATTTGTTCATCTATTAATAATAACTTCTTTGGGGATGCTAATAAAAAATTATCTTCCTCTTCTAAGATTTGAGCCTATAGATTAGAGCTAGAGGTGGAAAATACCTAGAAGTAGACTTTGACATTTATTCTCCTTTCAAAGGTGGTAAATCTCTAAGCTAAAACATTTTTTGGTCTCTCCCTCCTCCAAATTGGTGCAAGGGTGTGTGCACCAATCTGTGACACAAAAATGGCCCTTAAGATGCCACTTTTTTTTTAAATCAGCAAAGTCTAATGTGCATGAGAAAATGAAGATAATTACGCTCAAAATTTGAAGATGCAGCAAGAACAAGAGTTGAAGTGCTCTGAGTCTTCTTTCTAAGCTACTATTTTTTTTAAAAAAATAATGAATATTAAGGGTTTCAAAAAGGAGGGCCCAAAACAAGTCCTGTTTTTATCAAAAAGAAATAGCATAGCGTCTAAGGGCCCCCCCTTTTTCATTAACTTTTTTTTAGAATTTCTAAAATCCAAAGGCTCAAAAATTAGCTAACACCATTTTTTAATCCCTATTCTTTCGGCTAATTTTTTTCATGAATATATATATTTTATGAATTTTTGAAGTGGACACATCCTAAAAAGTTGAAATTTGAGCATGCTCCCCCTAAATTTTTTGAAAACTAATCAAAAATCATTTTTTTTCATCACATGTAGAATGGAGTCTAGTTTAGAAAATGTAATTTGTTTCAAGATTCGATGAACGAGTAAAAATCTATCCTAAAACTAGCACATGTTGGTTTTTGACAAAAAATAGAGGTAATAATAAGAGAAGTTATAGATGAAAACCTTAACATAATCAAAACGTAAAAATATATATATATATATATTTAGATAGCTAAGAGAGAGCCTAACATCATCACAGTTTTTTATAAACTTGCATTGAAATACATGCAAACATGATGGTTAGCACAACCAAAAATATGTGAAAAATTGGCACCTCTTGAGAAAATCACGTCCATAAGCAGCTTATTTGGCTAGTGCCAAATTTAGTGCTCTCCAAATGGCACATCCCATTTGGCACTCACCAAATTTGGCGAGCACCAAATGGGATGTGCCATTTGGAGAGCGCCAAATTTCGCACTCACCAAATGAGTTGCATTGAAAAAAACTAACTTTGCTTTCTCTTTGTGTCTCTCTCCACCATTTTGATAACATTTAGAGTTCATGGTTTATGATCATTGATGGATATTTGAGGTTTTAAATCATTCACTCCCTCTCTACCACCTTCACTCTTAACCAATATGTACCCACACTCTCTCAACCCTCTCTAGGTTCTCCTACACTCTACCTTTTCTTCCATCCTTAGGGTTTAAGGTATAGGGTTGAGGGTTTAATGTATAGGATCTAACTCCCCCTCTCATGTCTCTTCCTCCCTCTATCCCTCCCACCCCCTCTCTCTCAAATCTCTCCCTCCCACCCCCTCCCTCTCAAGTCTCTCCCTCACTCTATCCCTCCCACCCTCTATCTCTTAGATCTATCGCACCCCCTCTCCCTCTCTCAAGTCTCTCCTTCCCATGGGATAACTAGACAACTCTCTCTCCCTCACAAGTTTCTCTCTCTTAGGTCTCTCCCACTCCCTCTCTCTCCCTCTCAAGTCTCTCTCTCTGGTGTCTTCCACTCCCTCTCTCTCTCCCTCTCTCTCAAGTCTCCCTCAAAATATCCCTCCCATCCCCTCTCCCTCTCTCAGGTCTCTCCCCCCACCCTAACTAGATAACTCTCTCTCTCCCTCTTAATTCTCTCTCTCTCAGGTCTCACTCCCTCCCACCCTGCCTAGACTACTCTCTCACTCCAACCCCCTCTCTCACACACTCTCTCTCTTAGGTCTCCCTAAAAATATCCCTCCCACCCCCTCTCCCTCTCTTAGGTCTCTCCCTCCCATCCTAACTAGATGACTCTCTTTCTTTGACAGTAGTCTCTCTCTCTTAGGTCTCTCTCTCTCAAGTCTCTCTCAGGTCTCACTCCCTCCCACCCTGCTTAGATAAATCTCTCACTCCAACCCCCCCTCTCTCTCAGGTATCTCCCTCAAAATAACCCTTCTCCCTCTCTCAAGTATCTCCTCCCCACCCTAACTAGATAACTCTCTCTCTCCCTCTCAAGTCTCTCTCTCAAGTCTCACTCCCTACCACCCTACCTAAACTACTCTCTCACTCCAACCCCCTCTCTCACACTCCCTCTCTCTTAGGTCTCTGCCTCAATATATCCCTCCCACCCCCTCTCCCTCTCTCAGGTCTCTCCCTCCCATCCCAACTAGATAACCCTCTTTCTCTGATGTAGTAATCTCTCTCTCTCTCTCTCTCTCTCTCTCTCTCTCTCTCTCTCTCTCTCTCTCTCTCTCTCTCTCTCTCTCTCTCTCTCTCAGGTCTTTATCCTTCTCTCTCCCTCTCATCTCTCTCTCTCAGGTGTCTCTCACTCCCTTTCTCTCAAGTCTCTCCCTCAAAATATCCCTCCCAACTCCTCTCCCTCTCTCAGGTCTCTCCCCCCACCCTAACTAGATAACTCTCTTTCTCCCTCTCAAGTCTCACTCCCTCCCACCCTACCTAGGCTACTCTCTCTCAATCCAACCCCCTCTCTCACACTCCCTCTCTCTTAGGTCTTTCCCTCAAAATATCCCTCCCATACTAACTAGATAACCCTCTTTTTTTGATGTAGTAGTCTCTATCTCTCAGGTTTCACTCCCTCTCGCCCTACCTAGACAAATCTCTCTCATTCCAACCCCCTCTCTCACACTCCAACTCCCTCTCTCAGGTATTTATCTTTCTCTCTCCCTCTCATCTCTCTCTCAAGTGTCTCCCACTCCCTCTCTCTTAGGTTTCTCCCTCAAAATATCCCTCCTAACCCCTCTCCCTCTCTCAAGTCTCTCCCCCCCACTCTAACTAGATAACTCCCTCTCTCTCAGGTCTTTTTATCTCTCTCACTCCAACTCCCTCTCTCAAGTCTTTATCTTTCTCTCTTCCTCTCATCTCTCTCTCTTAGGTCTCTCCCACTTATGGTTGAGGGTTTAATGTATAGTGTAGAGGGTAGAGGGTTGAGGGTAGAGGGTTTAGGTATTACAATTTAAGGGTTGAAGGTTTAGGTATTATAGTTTAAGGGTTGACGGTTGACGGATTAAGGTTTCAAGGATAGTGTTGAGGGATTATGGTTGAGGGTTGAGGGTTTAGGTTTTAAGGTATAGAGTTGATGGATTAGGGTCAAGGGTTTCAGGTTTAGGGTTTGATACATACAATTTAGATTTACTAATTATGTAGCATTTGAGGATGTATACTAGAATTATGAGGGTTTGAATTTGCTATTTGGAAGTGTAATTTTGATTGTAAAAGTTTTTGCAATACTTCATTATTATTGATCAACTAGGGTTTGTCATCTACATTGGTCTTTGATTATTGTTAATCTTCGAGCTTACTACCTTTCAATGCATTATGCATAATTTTCATAGTTTCATGCATAATTTTCATAGTTTCAATGCATAATGTTCATAGTTCATAGTTTCATTTGTTTGATAATTTGTTGTGATGTATAGGTATAAGGGTTTAGTTGTTTTTTTTATGATTTTCAATGCATTTTCTTGAAGACTATGATGCATTGAGTGCTTACTACCCCTATGGAGGATAGTGGCATTTGACTATCTTCCATTATTTTTCAACACTATTAACCAAAAATCATGGTTTCCCCCTTTATCTATGGCTGCCCCATTTTGAACTAAATTGATATGTTATTTTTCACACGTGTCATCACACATTTATCCTCTTCATATGATTACTTAACTTGCATTTGAGCTTGTTGTCCTATGTTAATGGATTTTATTCTCTTTACCATTGTTGATTATGATCCCTTTTCCAACCCTTATTGATTTGATATGTCTAGGGTTTCATTAGGGTGATTGTCTTCTATGCATTTGAACACAACATACTACCTTATGGTATTTCTCTTCCTTCTTCAAGACATTTGCAAACTCCATCATGTTTTCTTCTCCATGAACTACCCTTTAATGCATCTTTTCATAGGTCTCATTGAAACACCAATGACGCTAATGATTGATTTGTGATTGTAAAGGCTATCCATTTTCATACTAGTGATGATCATATTTAGTGCATTTGGTTGATGGCATGCACTGTAAGTGCTTTTTATTCTCTCCCATTACTCCATCTTAGTGCAATTTATATAAAATGAGTTCACTCCAACAAAAGGACCCAAAAGCGTCTAATCCATTTATAAGACTATTCACTAATTGAGGTGACATGAAAAATTGTTGGAATCACACACCTCTTTTATTGATTGTTTATGGTGGATGTTACAAATTTATAGTTTTGTGTAGCTTAAATTAGTGTTAAAAGTCTTTTACCAATGTTAAGGATTTGTGATATGTTTCACAATGTATTTGAGGACTTTATGGTGGGAAAGAATAGGTTGGTAGTTCACATTTTCTCACTAATGTAAAGTATGTTGGGGTTATGGATGTTTATTCTATCATCATTGTTGGTAGGAATACATATTTCATGTGGTTTGAATGTACAAGGATTTATGGATGTTAATTTTAAGTGTAAGTTTGAATGTACAAGGGTTTGCAATATTGCATTATTTTTAATCAAATAGGGTTTAGAATCTACATTGGTCTTTGATTATTGTCAATATTCTCTTGCTACCTTTCAATACATAATGCATAATATTCATAGTTTCATGCATAATTTTCATAGTTTCAATGCATAATTTCATAGTTCATAGTTTCATGCATAATGTTCATAGTTTGTAGTTTCATGCATAATATTCATAGTTTCAATGCATAATGTTCATAGTTCATAGTTTCATGCATAATGTCCACTTTAATGCATGATATTTATCATCTTGATCAATTGGAGAGTAGATTGTGCATCACATTGTTGATGGAAGAAAGTATTCAATACAAAAATCATGCTAAAGATGCCCCATATTGTTGTCTTATATGAATCATTAGCATTCATAATAATGTATTTGATAGGTGGAAACACACATAAATGCTTCAAAAGGATAATGGTATAGATGAAATTCATGGTCTTCTGTTATGTTTTTAATGCTTTCCCCTTAAGAGGATTTCTCTTTTAAAGATATGTAGAGGTCAACATGGATTGTGGATGTATTTATGTTGAATTCTCTAACACCAATTAGAACAAGTAACAATAGTGGTTATTAGGATGGAGGAGTGGCTTTATAAAGTGCATGCCTTATTTTGTCAATAAGTGTTGAGTTTTCAATGCAATCAACCCTTAGAAGATCACTCATAATATAAATGTAATGTGTTGCTCACTTAATAGGTTTACCAGGTCAAGGCTTATATCTATCTTCTATGTAGGTTCATGTGTTGATTGACTATAATTTTGTGTTGTGTAGCTTAAATTAGTGTAATTGATTTGTAATGACAATGGGTGAGCCATGTAGGTAGCAACAAATGTTGAAGTTGCAACACATCGTAATACGAAGGGACATTGAATTGTCAAGAACTTGCAAAATTCAATTGTGGTGGGGTTGTTAAAGGCAACAATAACAAAGATATTAGTAAGCATATTATTAAAATTATTTTACCAATGTTAGGGATTTGTGATATGTTAGTAAGCATATTATGAAAAAATAGGTTGATAGTTCACATTTTCTCACTAAATGTAAAGCATGTTGGGGTTATGGATGTTTATTCTATCATTGTGGGTAGGCGTGTATTTCATGTGGGTATACATATAAAAGAAGCAATGTTGACATTGTCAAAAAAGCCAATGAGCTTTATAGTGACATGGCAACACATTCTTTTTGATGCATGGATGTGGACATGGTTGAGTAGCTCAACATAGTGTGCAAAAGCATATGTTGTTAGGATCATAGGCATATATGTTATTAGAATCTTCTAAACGACATACAACTAAGTGGCATATATGTTATTAGAACCTTCACTCAAAAAGTTGTAATTGTAAATAAACACACTAAGCACACCATAATGAACACTAGTTATTATGTATGCTTAACACAAAATCAAAAATTTATTTGATGTTGTCATGTTTGTCATTCAACCTAACGCATATGTCGTACACTCCATTCAAAAAATCAAATATAAGAGTCAATTTCATTCAATTATGACATCTACATAAACAAATGCATTAGGCATGGCATAAAATTTTGATGTATAATGGAAATATAATCTACACCATTTAACCCTAATACATAAGTGAACTAAGACTCATCACGAAAGTTGCAAAGGGGTGTAACTATCATTCTACAACTCGTGTGACCAAACCGACAGTTCCAAAACATTTGGATGGGTATGTGTAGGCTAGGAATGGTCCTCTTTCACACCCAAACAAGCCAAAATAGTCTGAGCTAAATTACACTGATAATATCCCTTAAGAGTCTAAAGTACAAAAAGGAAACAATCTTTGACGAGAAGTTACTCAGACATCATGTTTCTTAGAAACATTTTTTCTAAGGCTACGGGATCACATTGGGCCCCTCTACAATAACCTCTCAGTTTTTTATATCTCTGAGGCATTTTCCCGTGGTGTCCAGTTTCCAATTGATGGAAATAGTGTCAAATGCAAGCAGTGTAAAGTTACAAAGGGGTGTAACTTTCATTTTGCAACTTGTGTGACAAAACCAATAGTTCCAACATGTTTAGATGGATATGTTTAGGTTATACATGGTCATCTTTCACACCCAAACATGTCGAGATAGTCTGAGCTACATTGCACCAACGATATCCCTTAAGAGTCCAAAGTGCAAAAAGGCAGCAATCTTTGACAAGTAGTTACTCAAACACCATGTCGCTTAAAAATATTTCATCTAAGGATACAAGATTGCATTGGGCCCCTCTATAATAACCTCTCTCATTTTTGATATCTTTGAGGTTTTTTCTATGGTGTCCAATTTTCAATTGATAGAAAAAGTGTCAAATGCAAGAAGTGTAAAATTGCAAAGGGGTGTAACTTTCATTCTACAACTCGTGCAACCAAACTAGCAGTTCCAAAATGTCTGGATAGGTAAATTTGGCTATGCATGGTCCTCTTTCACACCCAAACATGCCGAAACAGTTTGAGCTACATTGAATCGATGATATCCCTGAAGAGTCTAAAGTGCAAAAGGGCAGCAATCTTTGACGAGAAGTTACTCAAACACTATGTTGTTTGGAAAAATTATGTTTAAGGCTATGGGGTCACATTGGGCCCCTTTACAATAACCTCTCTTTATTTTTGATATCTCTGAGGCATTTTCCTGTGGTGTCCAATTTTTAGTTGATGGAAAAAGTGTCAAATGCAAGCGGTGTAAAGTTGCAAAGGGGTGTAACTTTCGTTTTGCAACTCGTGCGACCAAATGGATAGTTATAACATGTCCAAATGGGTATTCCTAGGCTAGGAATGGTCCTCTTTCACACCCAAACACACTGAAACAGTTTGAGCTACATTGAACCAGTGAAATCCCTTAAGAGTCCAAAGTGCAAAAGGGAAACAATCTTTGACAAGCAATTACTCAAAAACCATGTTTCTTAGAAACATTTCATCTAAGGATAAAGGATCATTTTGGGCCCCTCTACAATAACCTCTCTTGGTTTTTGATATCTCTGAGGCGTTTTCCCGTGGTGTCAACTTTTCAGTTGATGGAAAAAATGTAAAATGTAAGTATTATAAAGTTGTAAAGGGGTGTAACTTTTGTTCCCCAACTTGTGTGACCAAAATAACAATTCCAACACATTTGTATAGGTACATTTAGGCTAGGAATGGTCCTCTTTCACACCCAAATACATTGAAACAGACCAAGCTACATTAAACTGGAGAAATCCCTTAAGAGTTTAAAGTGCAAAAGGGCAGCAATCTTTGACGAGCAGTTACTCAAAAACCATGTCACTTAGAAACATTATGTCTAAGGCTATGGAATCATGTTAGGCCCCTCTACAATAACCTCTCTCGGTTTTTTATTTCTTTGAGTTGTTTTCCCGTGGTTTCAACTTTTCAGTTAATGGAAAAAGTGTCAAATGCAAGCAATGTAAAGTTGCAAAGGGGTGTAAATTTTGTTTTGCAACTTGTGCGGACAAACCAAAAATTCCAACACATCTAGATGGGTACATTTAGGCTAGGAAATTTCCTCTTTTTCACCCAAACACGCTGAAACAGACTGAGCTACATTGCACTGGTGATATCCCTTAAGAGTCCAAAGTGCAAAATGGTAGCAATCTTTGATGAGAAGTTACTCGAACACCGTGTCACTTAGAAACATTTTTTCTGAGACTATGGGATCATGTGGGGCCCCTCTACAATAACCTCTCTCAATTTTTGATATCTCTGAGGCATTTGCACGTGGCACATCAATTTTTCAATTGATGGAAAAAGTGTCAAATGCAAGCAGTGTAAAGTTGCAAAGGGGTGTAACTTTTTTTTTGCAACTCGTGCAACCAAACCGACAATTCCAACACATCTGAATGGGTACTTTTAGGCTAGGAATGGTCCTCTTTTAAACCCAACATGTCGAAACAGTCTAAGCTACATTGCACTAGCAATATCCCTTAAGAGTTCAAAGTACAAAAAGGAAGCAATCTTTGACAAGTAGTTACTCGGACACCGTGTCACTTAGAAACATTTTATCTAAGGCTACAGGATCATGTAGGGCCCCTCTACAATAACCTCTCTCGGTTTTTTATATCTCTGAGGCATTTTCCTGTGGTATCGACTTTTCAGTAGATGGAAAAAGTGTCAAATGCAAGCAGTGTAAAGTTGCAAAGGGGTGTAAATTTGTTTTGCAACTCGTGCAACCAAAATTATAGTTCCAACACATCTAAATGGGTAAATTTAGGCTAGGCATAGTCCTCTTTCACACCCAAACACGTTGAAATAGTCCAAGCTACATTGTACCAATGATATCCCCTAAGAGTCCAAAGTGCAAAAAGGCAGTGACGAACAGTTACTTGGACAACATGTCACTTAGAAACATTCTATCTAAGGTTACAGGATCACGTGGGTCTCCTCTACAATAACCTCTCTTAATTTTTTATATCTTTGAGATGTTTTCCTGTAGTGTTGACTTTTCAGTTGATGGAAAATGGGTCAAATGCAAGCAGTGTAAAGTTGCAAAGGGGTGTAACTTTTTTTCTGCAACATGTGCGACCAAATCAATAGTTCCAACATGTCTAAATGGGTACGTTTAGGCTAGGCATGGTCCTATTTTGCACCCAAACATGCCAAAGTGGTCTGAGTTACATTGCATCAGAAGCATGAAGCATACACGTGAACACATGAAGTATACACAAGAAGCATGATCCATACACGTGAATACACATAATACATGGAGTATACATAGGAAGCATGAAGTCTACATCTAAATACATGTAATTCATGAAGTATACATAGAAATCATGAAGCATACACGTGAACACATGAAGTGTATGTATGAAGCATGAAGCATACAAATCAATGCATGTAATACGTAAATTATACACAAGAAGCATGAAGCATACACATGAATACATGAAGTATACACATGAATCATGAAGAATACACTTGAACACATGAATTATACATTCGAAGCATGAAGCATACATGTAATACATGAAGTATACACAAGAATCATGAAGTACACATGTGAATACATCATGTATATACATTAATCATGAAGCATACACGTGAACACATGAATTATACATCAGAAGCATGAAACATACAAGTGAATACATGTGAATAAGTGAAGCACAAGTAATCAAATAAATGTAAGCCATGAAGTATACATGTTAATACAAAGTATACGCATGAAAACACATAAGTTGCAAAGTATACATTGGAATACACATAAGTCACAAAGTATACACGTAAGTTATAAAGTATACACTTGAATACATGTAACTCATAAGTTACAAGTCATGAAGCATACATATGACTACACGTTAGAATTCACAAAGTATTCACATGTATACACATAAGTCACAAAGTATGAATACACATAAGTCACCGATATACACATGAAATGCACACTCGTATAGAAATGCATTATTGGCCTACTTAAGAAGAAGGTTGAATAGTTTATTAAAGAAGCTAACAAGTTTAAGTGCATCAGATGTAAACATCAATTTACACAATATGCATGATAACATCATTCAAGAATAGCAGTGGTAAAATAAGATTTACATTAATCAAAAATCCATAAGGCTATACAATGATACATGTCAATAAAATGTACAATATATCCAATAAATTCATACATGCTTACTACAAAAGAGCCATATGGACATAAAATGTCACATATACCGATAGTACAAAACATATATTCAAAAATGCCACATAGGCATACAACAAATGACCCTAATACATATTCATTAGGGGAAGGAAATAGATCATGTGCTGCATTCGATGGTCGACTAGATGGAGTGTATGTTGATTCTTTTGTCTTTCAAATGCGCTCACTAGTTCTCCTCTCTTCACTCATCTGGAGTTTCAACTGATACAATAAGAAGTATAGATGTTAATATTTAGAAATTGAATTATGGAATGTCATATAACAAAATAATCACTTATTACATACAAATAATCATCACACTCATTTACAACATTAACACGTCGACGATCTGGAGTGACAACCACCTATAGCAACCATCAAGATAGCAATTAAACTACATACAAATATCATGAAAATTTTCAATAATAGACCATATAAGAGCCAATATAATGTCAAATTGACTAATTTGTCACATACCTCTCTCAAAGGATCAAAATTGGCTATTGTTGTAGCAACTCCATGGTCCATCATGCTAGCAACATCGCCAGGGTTGTCTGATGTCAACATCTTAAAAGGAAACAATGAATATGAAGTTTTTTATCACTTTCATTATTTTTTTGTTTAAATAAAAGCATAGACAAGGGAGTGAACTATTTGAAAAAATGCCTCACAGTAATGTGGTCTCATGGTGATGGTAAGAAACAACAAATTCCATGCCAAGAAAATTTCTATGGATTATCTTGATGTCTTTTTTTGGATTGATTATAAGGTAGTTATCGGGGTCTTTTTGAAGGTATATAACCATACATTTCCCATGGAAGCAATAAAGAATGGATAACTTGTTGATATTCATTGAATGTTACAAAAATGCTTATTGAGAGACCTCATGATGACAAATATATTTCACCTACTTTATACAAACTTGTAGCAGATAATGACCTTTGGTCTCAATATGGACTCGTCGTAGATAAGAACTTTATACAAACTTGTAGCAGATAAGGACATTGTAGAAAATGGAGGTAAGAGTTACCAATGTTTCCAAATTTGGAGAGTTTCAAGGAGGCCATCTTCATAGCCCCATGATACAAACCTTGCATGTAATCTCATTATGATAGATATTCCATAAGTTTGTTTTAAGTGTGAAAGCTATAATGAGAGCATTTAGGTATCTTTCATATCCTTAGATTTCTTTAGGAAATAAAATGCATTTGATGATGAGTGGTATTATGCATAAAATAGATACAAATAACAATGGCTACATTAGCTATGAAGAGTTCATAACAATGTTTAAAAAACTAGAACAAATTGGAACAAACACTACAGTGATTCTTACAAACAGTTTTTAAAGGACAACATGTGACAAAAGATAGGAGTTTTGAAGCTTGTTGAAGCCATGGCATAATGATCACACATTGATACAAGTATAAAGCTTATTATAAAAGATTAGTTTAGATCAAAAATGGCCTCTTTTATTCTGAGGGGTATACAACCACATGGGAAACTTTTTGTTGATGATTAGGACTACCTTAAAGCATTGATACACATGTATGAATCCCATTGTGGGCCACTTTCTCAGTGCATAATGAAACACATGAATTTTATTGAACATAATTTTAATAGAGGTATTGGTGTGGATATCATGGTTGAAGTTTCATTTGAGACATGTTTTCAAATATCATGCTTCATACAGGGCATCCAACTCAATATACATAAACATACACCCTTACACCCCAATGTTTAAAACAAATGGATACAAGGACAGCGATCATGACCATAAGGGGAAGAGGCATAAGGGTAACTCATGAGTAAGATGCAAACAAAGGTTGCAGTCACCATGATAGGATAAGTATGATAGTGAGAAGCTATATTTGTAGACTTCAATTGAACTCATTATTCTTAGTCACAAGAATACTCCAAATTATGCATCATCATGCAAGATCAATAATAGTAGTTGCTGGCACAATACCTAGGATGGACAATCATATTCTACTTGTCTAGAAATACAGAATAGTGGATGTAAGTGTTCTCCTAGATTTTAAGGGAGATGATGTCAACAATTGTGAAGATATAGACGAGTGCAAAGAAAAGAAGGCTTGTCAATGCTCAGACTGTAGTTACAAAAAAAATGCATGGGGTAGTTATGAATGTAGTTGTAAAGATGACCTCTTGTATATAATACAACATGATACTTTCTTAAGCAAGACAACAAGCAAATGTTGGTTGGGTTGCAATGTGAGTGTTTCTATTTGGCTTGGCAGTTATTGTTATTGGAGGTTGTGTGTTTTTTAAATATACACTTAGATCATATATGGACTTAGAAATTAGAGCCATCTTGGACCAATACAAGCCTCTTAATAGCTAAAGAGTGACTCCCAATCATGTTCATAAAGAATGGTAAATGGACACTACATGAGGTTTTTCGGTGGTAATGGTAAATGGGTTGTGAGATATGATGGTGGACAGTCATAAATAGGAAAAAAATACTACCATAACATGGACAGAGGTTAGAAATTCCACAAAAGGGATGAAGATAGTGAGAAGGCATCTCTAGGATAGAGTAGAAAAGATAGTCAAAATGAGACATCTTCAAGGTTTTGAGAACATATTACACTCAAAAGAGGGTGAGGCAGTGTTATTTGTTGAGAAGTAATATGCATCCATAGTCACCAAAGACAGAGCAACAAGCATTGAAAAGGAAATTGAAATAGGAAAAAGAAGAAGTTGAACTAATTAAGAATGAAGATTGAAGAAATGAAAAGAATGAAGAAGACAAAGGCTCAAATGCAACTCAAGAGTGAAGATAACATCAGGTTATTAAGAGTTGAACTCAAATAGAAGTTTGAAGAGTGTGAATGTAAGGAAAATGATTTTATTGAGCTTGGGTACATGAGGATGAAGAAAATTCCTTCTAAAATACAAATAGGACGTTGAAATGCTAGGCAAAAAACTAGAGGAAAATGAATCTGAAGTTCAAAATCTCAGACGCAATCTCCTGACAGAATATCAAGAAGATAGAATTGAGAATTCTAGTAAAAAAATCAAGATAATCCTTGAAACATGTTTGGTTAAGGCCAATAAAGAGGCTGAAACCATGTCAATGATATTAGAGAATCTACAATCTTATGACATGTCCTTGAGATTTGAAAACACAATCACATAACACAATGAATTATAATGTCTCTACAAATAGATGCTAGTTGAATGAACTACATGGATTGATCTCAAACAATTAAAATGATAGATTTCAATCATAAAGAAGACACTATCATCAACAACAAAGCTATAAGATAGAAAAATTAATATGTGAAAGGGTTTTATATTGAAAGGTTCAAGTGAAAATGGCAAGTTCAAAGCAAAAATATATGATGCATTATTTAAAAGACTAATAAATTCTCCTGCACCCATCACTTTAAAGAACCTAGTTATCTAAGTTCATGTAGTTTCAAGGATTATTTTACATTTGTACATGCAAATTTATGAAAACTAGCTAACATTATTTTACAACACCATTAATGAATAAAGGTTGTCTGAGTGAAATTTGTTTGAGGACATGAATAACGAGATGTCAAGCTCGAAGGTCCACTAGAAATAATTTTGACATCTAAAGTGTGTTATGAGACAATAATTTAAATAACATTCAACTATTCACATACAATAATTATCCCTTTAATACTAGTTGCATACGTGTGGACTCAATGTCGAAAATAAATAAGGGTCTATAGGAATGGTGCACGTATCATGAACACTCTGACCCTGAATTTTCATCATATTCATGCTACTAATTTAGTTATTCTTACATTTCAAAATAGAATTTAATAAATAAAATTAAATGAACATGTTGAATTTTACCTCAGTATCAGTGTCAAATATTTCATTAAGTGATGCATTTGTCATAACCATATGCTCTACAGTTGTTGTAGGATGTGTAGTTGCATCCCAAGCACTCTCATAATCACATGTGCAAACAACATCACAAGAGCAAAAATGGTGGGGTGGAACTTCGGGCCTAGAAGTCTCGTCCACATCAAGCTCTACTAGAGGCTTCGCACACTGTACAATCCTCTGAGTGAGCGAGCTAATCGACTCCAATGTATCCACCTCAACACTGTCCTTCACAAAGGAAGGAACGACGACATGCTACACCATGGGTTTGGCCAAGGGTCTCAGTGCCAATTGTGGATTATGTCATGCACCTGGTCTATCATGTGTGGAGCCCCTACCTCTACTCTGAAATTCTAAAATGTTAATATAATTTGGTATCTTATTGAGGACAAACTCACAATAGAGTTTCCTCAAAAAATATTGTGGTACCTCATAGTTATTGCATGGAGGTTGGTCAAAACCTATCCACCACCACTCCCAAAACTTATTTTTTATTAATTCATGGTGGCACCAATGTATGGGGAACCTCTTGCGTGCATGTGATAAAGGTGTGTTGGTTCTTGGGTCTATAAAAAGGGCACACAAGTCAACTTTGTTAAAAAAAAAAAATTCACATCTGCATATGAAGACCACTAGCATAAAATTGTTTTAATTCATCCCTCTTATTCAACCAAAAATTAGTTTTCTCACTCATTTCTCCTACATATGATATAATTGACTTAAGCAATTCAACAATCCCTCTTGTATAAAGGTGGGTTTCAACATGCTCAATTAATCTTCCAAACAATTGTTCAATCTCTTTTTTGTTGTTTTTAATTTGATTTAAGATATTTTCTTGGGTTCCTTGTGGATTCCTATGAACTGATGGAGGGGTTTGAGGTTGTTCTTGTTCGGGAGGCTCTTCATGAGGGGGTGGTTGTGAATTGTCAATGCTTGGAGGTGAAGATTGATGTCCTAGAAATTAATACAATTTTTTTTTTAAAACTATTTCAATCTACATTCTAATTCTAATTTGAAATTAAAGCAATAGAAATACATACCTCTTCAATCTCTTCAACCTCTTTGAAATATTGGTAGCATCCTTGCGAAGAATCACAAGAAAAATTCAATCTCCTTTTGGCGAGTGCGAGTTGGAAGAGCAGAAAATGAGAGCTAGGGTCTCGGGTTGCAAAAAAAATAAGATAAAATCAACTTCTTCTTTTTAAAGTAACTTTACATTTGGTGAGCGCCAAATGCAAAAGTTTTTTAGCAAGTGAAAAATGTTTAATTTCGCATTTTTTGCACAATGTGGCACCTTTTTTGTGTCACAGATTGGTGTACACACCCGCAAGACAAACTTTTATTTGTGGCTAAAGGGAATATAGAAAAGTTCTATGAGGGTGGTGGAGGTCTTAGAGATTATAAAGTCAATTTGATTACAATATTTATAATTAATTTGAGTACCTAGAATATTAATTATGTAGAATTTGTAGTTGATTATAATGCTATGAAAATGCCCTAACAAATTGGTGTGAAATCCCTAGTTCTTAAAGGGGAATATACAAATATTGTAAATTATTTGAAGAAGAAATGCCTAGATAATTTTGAAAATTCAAAGTTTAATAAAGGACTCCATTAATACAATGAACAAGATGAGAATTTTTAAGAGGGTATGTGCATAGAAATGGGGAACCAAAATGGGGTTAACAGTGGCCACTATTTGTCAACCAATAAAATTAATTGTAGATGAGAAATTGAGGATAACCATGCTCAAAATTTAGAGATGTGACAACAATAAGATTCGTAGTGCTTGTAATCTAGTTTCTAAACTACTATTTTTTTAATGGTGGAGATTAAGAGGTTCAAATAGGAGGAGCACACATATTGCTCCTATTTTTCAAAAAAAAATATCATAGAGTTTGGTGTGTTGCCCCTAAAATTTTATTTTTTTAATCTAGTATTTCACAAATTGCTTTAACGAAAATTAGCTAACATCACATAGTTTAAATGTTTAATATTTTTCTGATTTTTAATGAATATATGACATTTTAACTCATTTTCAAAGTAGACACATCTTGAAAAATGAAAAGTTGAGCATGCTTCCCCTTAATTTTTTGAAATCTAATCAAAAGTCATTTTTATAAAGTATGTAGAATAGAGTCTAGAATGTAAAAATATAATTTATTTCAAATTGTATGAACGGATAAAAAAAAATTATACATAGACTTTTGCCAAAAAAGCAAAACACTAGGAAAATAAATTTAAGATAAAAAAAACTTAATGTATATGAAATGTATAAAAAATAACACAGTTAAAAAGATAAGAAAATGTTTGATATTATTGTGATATTTTTTATATCAAAATAAAAAATATGCAAAATTAATGGAGAGCATGCTCAAATTTACTTAATTTTATATATTTAATAGAAAACACATCTTTGGGTGTTGACATGTAAGTCCAACCTTTAGGTTAGATGTCTAAGGACAATTTAACCATAAGATTTGGTGGTTTCCAAGGAAATTTATAACTTAGCATTATAATGCACTCACATTATATTGTGCTTATGTAATGTAGAAAAGAAAAATAGTCTAAATGCATTTTTTTTATTTTTTTCAAAAATAAAATTTGAGTGTGTTATAATATGATTTTGTTTATGCATAATGGACCAAAATGCGGTTTTGGTCACTTTTTGGTCCCCCATCTTTGTGCACACACCCAATATTTTTTCCATGGAATCCAACCATAATGTTGACTTCCTAGCTAAATTGGTGTGTGTGCAACATCAAGAGGTTTCTATTTGGTTGTTAACTCCTAATTAGAGCTAGGTAAGATAAATAAAGTTCTTTAACTTTAACTTGCCCCATGGGTCAGATTTCATTGTGATCTTGGAGACATGATTAAATCCAGTTGAGTATGATATAAATTGATAAAAATAATATTAGAAGTTAGCTCAGTATTAATGACATTATAATTTGATGAAATTTCTAGCAACTTCCTCTTTATTTGGATCTCAAATACAATATTAAAAAGGACTACAAGACTTCTATTTAGATTTGGTGGGTTCCACAAGAAATTGATAATAAATCTATTAAAATGGGAGTGAATAGACATTTGGTTGAGACGTTGAGACATTTGGTTGAGACGTTGAGATACAATAACATTAAATAACCCTTAGAGTCTAGAAAATTTCAGTGAAGGATGAATTTAATCCATTCATAAAAAAATTGAGTAGGTTCAATACCTCTCTATCCATTAATTTTTTAAAGGGGTGGGAGAATAGGATAGCGGTAAAGGATGGTATGGATATCTTAGTGACTAAGGACTTAGTTGTGTTTTTAGTACACAAATTTTAGAAGAATTATTTAAAAATATATATTTATTTAAATATAAAAAATTAATCCATGCACTAAAGTTTCAAGTTATAAATACAAAAGAAATTTGAAGAAAAAAAATAAATTACTATATAAAGATTGGCATCCCACTTAACCTCATTTTAAAACATTTTATTAGCAACTAAATTATATTGTCAATTTTACAAATCACTATTTTAAAATAAAATAAAATAAATGTAAAATACAAACATATAATATATTAAAAAATCTACATTTCATTAGTTTACATCATTTCAAAATTTAAACCATATATGTTACTTTCTAGTGATTCAAGTTAAAAAGTTAGAGTAGTGTTGGTCATTTTCTTTATAAAAATTTGGCATAGCTTTGAAATTTTACCCATTTATAGAGTCATATCTAGAATATCTAAGGCATAACATCATGTAACATTGTAACATAACATATAAACTAAATATTGTTAGCACGAATATGGTATTTTACCTATCTAGTCCACTAGTAAGTTCTATTCACATGTTAACTTAGGTCCTAGGAATATTTATAGAAGTCTTAGTTGTCTTGATGAGATCTTATCTTATCTTATGTTATTTACTTCTTGTGTCCTAGGTCATTTCATATTATTTTAGTTATTTTTCTCATGTTATAGGATTAAGACACATGTCGTGATCTTATTTAATCTTATCTATCACCTCATCTATATAAGCAATACTCTTGTACATTTGTAATATTATGCAAGATATTATATTTTCATACTCTCTTGTGGAAGGTTATATTTTATTTTGTAAGTTATCATAGGGCATGTGAGCTAATTTTTAGCTCCTACATAGTATGGGTTAGTGCAGGACCATGGGGGTCCAAACTAGGCCCTTAAGTGGCAATGAAAATTTAATAAAATAGAGTTAGACAATTTGACATAAAATATTGAATAGGTTATTAACATAATTTGAAAAATATGTAAGAACATAATTTGTAGAAAATTGAATGTAGTTTCTAAGCTACTAGTTCTTTTTTGAAAAAAAGTATATCTATTTGTTGAAAATTTGAAATTTCAATGCAGTAGTACTAAATTTTTAGGAAAAAAATAAAAAGCAAGTGTTTGTCTAACCACCCTAATGAGGAGAAAAAATAAATATAATTTTTTAATCTTTCAATATAAGTAGAGGACACATGCCCAAATGTGACGCATATTTTTTTATGATTTTTTTGCAAGTAAATAATTAGCAATGAATTTTCTGGTAGGAATTTTTTAAAATAATAAAAACCATTATCCGACCACCCTAACTTGGTCAAAATTACGATTTTTTTTTAAACTATAATTTTTGAAGCATAGTGTGTGACGCATCTTTCAAATTCAAAAATTGTTTAACCATTTAAAAGTTATAGATGTTTTTCAATCAACCTATCAATTTCGACTTTACACTTAGTGCATGTAGAAAATCAATAATAATTACCTATTAAATTCAAAATAAAGTATATCTTATATCGGTAGAATGCTATCAATTTTCTAAACAAACATTTTTCGTTTCATCAAAATCGTATGAAAAAAAACACGAACGATGAAGTTCAAAAAACTCTTGCAACCCTTGTAAACATGTTGGGGATGTTGACTTTTCACCCCCAAGCCAAATACCAAAGCAATACTAAGGAAAAATGGATATTTGTTTCTATAGATATTTGATAAAAACGGATATATCCGATATGAAATGGGTATCTATTACTTAAAGCTACATAACTGATATATGTTATTTACGCTTAAGAAATGAATATCCATTTATTAAAACCAAAAATATGAATATATAAAATCAGTATATATTAAAATTTAAGATATTATAATATTAATATTTAATATTTATATTTATATATTATATAACATATATATATATATATATATATATATATATATATATATATATATATATATATATTATATATATAATAAATTTTTTTTTGCTACGTAATAAGATTTTATATTGAAATTTGTCAAAATTTACAAGTGTTTGCCAAAATGCGGGAACCACTAAGAACACCAGGGCTAAATAGCCACCACCACAAAACCCTGCCCACCTTAATAGAAAATAAAAAACTGTCTAAACCTAACCCCATTATCGTACCCATGAACCAGAGAAAACACCAAACAGTTTTTACAAATTAATCGACCTAGGGCTAAACCACAACAAAATTCCATCAGACCAAAACCTTTACACAGTAAAAACCAGAGGATCGCACCATATCACATGAAGCTATTAGCCTTGGAAAAAGCAACAAACTTTGGCACCCATTCCAAATCTTCCACCACCACCAGACGCAACACCTTTTTGAGGAAATTTGCTCCAATCATCACAATCACCCTATGGAAAACCAGTGACATGCCCTTGAGATCCAACAAGAATGGATAAATCTTTATAACTTCCCCCAGTTTTTAACCAACTCCAAATCCTTTGGCTGTGGGACCCCAGCCCCAGGAACCGCCACCTTCAAAATCGCATCCAAGCCTTCCATGAGTCCCTTCTTAAACAATTTACTCACCAGTGTTTTAGCTTATGCCTTGTCCATGTGTATGTCCAAAAGGGAGGCCAGAAACTGCAAGACAATTTGGGAATTGACCCTAAAATTTTCCTGCGGCTTCAAATGTCCCAACCCGAGCACCATCTTGACTACAACCACAGTCAAGGGGTCGATATTGAGAAGAAGGTGCTTGAGGAACTGGTCAGCAATCTTGAAGAACGCATTTTGACTCCCATTGCAACCCAAATGGATTGAAGTATCAGCACCGAAACTAAGTAGGGAGTCGACCAACATATGCAATTATATATATATATATATATATA
>VDFB02000019.1:21932225-22006452 GCA_007258455.2 Sequoia sempervirens
CCCTCCCTCCCTCTCTCCCTCTCTCACACACACAGCCTCTCTACCTACCCCTCCCTCTCTCCCACCCTACCAATCCATGTCCCCTTCTCTCTCTCCCTCCCACCTTATAGATCCATATCTCCCTCCTTCCCTCTTTCTCTCCCTTACTCTATCCCTCCCACCCTACCACTTCCTATCTCTCTCTATACATACCTCTCCTACATTACCAATCTCAACCTACCCCTCCCTTCCTACCTACCTCTCTTTATCTCCCTCTACTCTTTCTCTCCCTCCATGTATCCCTCCCACCCTACCACTCCCTATCTCTCTCTTTCCCTCTCTCTCCCTCCCACCTTACCAATCCCTATCTCCCCCCTTCCCTCTTTCTCTCCCTTCCTCTATTCCTCCCACCCTACCACTCCTTATCTCCCTACTTCCCTTTTTCTCGGCCTCCCTTTATCTCCCCCACCCTACCACTTTGTATCTCCCTCCTCTTACCTCTTTCTCTCCCTCAAACTATCCCTCCCTCTCTCCCTCCCACCCTGCCAATCCCTATCTCCCTCCCTCTATTCCTCCCACCCTACCATACCCTATCTCCCTGCTTCCCTTTCTCTCCCTCCCACCTCACCAATTCATATCTCCCTCCTTCCCTTTCTCTCCCTCCCACTTCACCAATCCCTATCTCCCTCCTTCCCTTTTACTCTCCCTCCCTACCACTCCCTATCTCCCTCCTTCCCTCTTTCTCTCCCTCCACCTATCCCTCCCTCTCTCCCTATCTCTATCTATACATACATCTCCTACCCTACCACTCTCCACCTACCCCTCCCTTCCTCCCTGACTCTCTCTATACCTATCCTTCATATCCTACCTATCTTTATCTCCCTCATTCCCTCTTTCTATCTCTCCCTCTCTCCCTCCCACCCTATCAATCCCTATCTCCTCTCTCTACCTTACCACTCCCTTTCTCTCTCTATACATACTTCTCCTACCCTACCATTCTTGACCTACACCTCCCTTCCTACCTACCTCTCTCACCCTCCCTCCTATCCTACCTCTCTCTATCTCCCATCCTCCCTAACTCTCTCTACCTCTCTCTCCCTATCTCCATTTCTCTGTCAAGATTTTTTTTAAATAAAATATATATAATATATATTAAAGTATATTAATATTAATATTAATAAATATAATATATATTAGAAAACATAATAATAATATGTAATGTATACAATATATCATATAATACATAATATATAATATAATATCCAATATAATATGTAATATATAATATAATATGTAATACATAATAGATTTTTTAAGTTTGATATAATGGATATCCATTTTGTGCAACACGGGTATGTGTTTCATTGTGTAAAGTTTGTTTTATATTATATTTATATTAATATAAATAATATAATATTTGATAATAAATAATGCAATATATCAATAGTGGCATAGTATGATGGTTAAGTTGTTGTGGTGTTGTTCTTACCATCAAGGTTCAAACTCCACTGTGGTGTAATTGTTGAATGTTTCAATTGGGGATGAGGTCCCCCATTTGTGGCCTCACCAGTTCATAACTCCAGATCAAAAGTGTTTGCCCCTTTAATAATAATAATAATAATAATAATAATAATATAACATACGTATATTAATATATTAATATATATAAATAATATAATATTGTCTATAATATATTAATATAAATATATAAATATTAATATATACATTAATATTATACATTAATATATAATATTATATGAATAAATAATATTATATTATTTATATTAAAATATAACAAGCTTCAAAAAATGGATATCTATTTTTTAAACCTTGTTTCCCATACCCTATATGCTTTTGTGAACAACTATAAACAAAATGGATATCCATTTTTCTTAACAAAATGGATATCCATTTTTGTTAACAAAATAGATATCCATTTTGTTTGAGTGGAGAAAATGGATAAAAGTCAATTTTTTCCATTCCAAGAGTCCCCACATTCTCTAGCCTATCGGGAATACCATGATTTCTACGCATTACAAACTATTATGTCAGTGTTGCTAAAGGAGCCTTCAGAGGATTAGCTAGTCTTTGGAACCCTAATAGGCTAAAAGGTACTAAAGAAACTATTGTAAAAACAATATGTTGACAGTCAAACTTGACATGAGATTAACTAAGAATTGAAGTTAAATGTTGAAGATAAATGCTCTGAAAAAATGGTGACCGTTGGAGAGAGGACTGGTTCAGTGGCATGCTTGAGTGATTTTAATTTGGACTCAAGCCCTAGGAATCATGCAACTTTTAGCTTGGTCAGACTATGGATTTGGGGTTTTTTGATGAAGCAGTTGGGAAGGATAGATCGGGTTGTGTGGAAATGTTGCTACTCCCTGGTGGTGAGGCTGGGAAGGATGGGTCGTGTGGTGAGGATGTGGTCAAAGATGCGCTCTTTGAAGGAAAGTGTGTGTTTGAGGCCTTCAAGGTGTCTTGTAATGGTTTTCCTTTGAAGGAGGTGTTTCCAGAGTTTCAAGGGGATAAGGTGGCTATTGAAAATGAAGTGTGGGTCCCATTTGGGGAATCATGTGTAGCTAATTCGAGTATTCCTCTGATTGAGCATGCTCTGGTGGGTGGTATGCAGCTGGTAGGGTAGTCATCATTGTTGGGGCAGAGATGGTCTGACCTTTTTGCTTCTAAGCTTAAAGGAAAAGGAGTAGCTTTTGAGTCTGTGTCTTCTTCTAATGTGGAAGGTGGTTTTTCCTTCTTTGTTTCAGACTCTCTTGTTGACAAAAATATTGCTAAAATGGATATCTCCCTGGTTGGCAAGTTTTTAGGTCCTCAAACTAATATTGAGGAGGTTTATACCTGGGTTAGTAAGAAGTGGGTCTTAAAAGGTTAGGTGGAAGTTGTAGCTATGGCTAAAGTTTTTTTCTCCTTTTCCTTCTCGTGTGATGAAGACCTGAGAGCAATGTTTAGGAAAGGATTGTGGTCATTTGGGTGTCTTACTTTGGTTCTTCATCCTTGGGAACCTGGGATGGATCTATCTAAGTGTCTCTTTCATTCAGCCCCTGTGTGGGTTAAGCTACCAAACTTTCCTTTGGAATATTGGGACGAAGAAGTGTTTAAGGTGGTGGCTAACTCCTTTGGGCGGATTATTTCTATTGATGAGGCCACTCCCTCCAAGAAGCTACTGGTTGTAGCTAGGTTTTGTGTCATGATTGACCAAGAAGTGATGCCTGAGTTCTTCCTCTTGAACTCTAAGGTGGGGTTCTGGAAGCAGCAGATTATTTTTGAAAATCTTCCTTTCGCTTGTTTCAAATGTAAGAAAGCGGGTCATTGGACTAAGGATTGCCCTGCTAAGGCACCCCCACCTAAGACTACTCAGCAGAATAAGGTTTGGAAGATTAAGGATCCCAAAGAGAATCAAGGTGAGTCAATTGCTGGCAATGGTGAGGAGGGTGAAGTTAATATTGAAGATCACTTTATCCCTCTTAATGAGGTTGGCAAGGAGTCTAAGAAAACTATGGAGGTAGTTGCAAGCCAGCCTTCGGTTTAGGATGTGGATCATGTCCCAGATACTTTGTGCTCCCCTAAAAGGACTATACTAGAGCATTTTTTTTCCCCATCTTCCCCATGGAATAATGCTTCTAGGTCGATGGTTTGTGACGGTGCTTTGGTGGTGGCTGATACCAAAAGTAAGGATGAAGATGGTTATATTCATATGTGAGGTAGAAGGAAGAAATCCTCTACTTCTCCTCCCCCTCAACCTCACAAAGGTGTTACCATGAGAAGGAAGAAAGTGGATTGTGGGTCTAAATCTAGGGGACGGGGCAGACCTTCCCTACTGAAAAGTAGGGAGAGGGAGTGCAAGCGGGACATTGTTGAAGGGGTTCAGAAAACCTTTTTGGTCTATGCTCAAAGAGCACCCCATCTTCGTGCAAATGAAGATTATTTCCTAGAATATCAGGGGGCTAAATAATATGCACAAACATGACCTCCTGAATAAATTAGTCTGGGACCATAAGTCAGACATTTTGTTGATCCAAGAGGCAAAAATGCATATTGATAAGTTGGAAGCTCTAAAGAATCTATTTTTTAAGGACTGTGGTTTTCATGGGGTTAGCTCTAAGGGAGCTTCAGGTGGCATTGCCACTTTTTGGAATGCCAAGTTGATTAAAGGTGTATTGATAGCAGAAGGTTTCAATCATGTGGAGAAGAAGTTTATTTGGATCAGGGATTCTTATTCTTGGGTTATTTCTAATGTTTTTTCTCCTAACTTGAAGAGAGCTGGTAAAAAGTTATGGTATCATATTGGGAGTCTTAGGATGAATTTTTTGGACAACCCTTGGCTTGTGATGGGAGACTTCAACACTCCTTTATGTGACAATGACAAAGTGGGGGGGACACAAGCCAATCTAGAGAGCTGACTTGATTTAAGAATGTTCATTGATGATAATGCTCTTTTAGATGTTAAGTTGATTGTAGCTAATTTTACCTAGTCTAACAAGCGTGTTGGTGTGGATAATATTCAAGTTAGACTGGACAGAGCTTTAACTTATGCTTCCTAGTTTGTGGAATTTGTGTGTTCCCTGTCTTCAATTACGAGATGTGGGTCTGACCACTTTCCTATCTCTTTTATAGCTGATAGGCTTAGAGGTAAGAAACATTTTACTTTCTAGTTTGAAACCATGTGGTTAAGGGATCCAATATTTATGGATTGTGTTAAAAAATGGTGGCAAGTCAACATAGATGTTTGTGCAATGTTCAGAGTTGCCAATAAATTGACCTTTGTCAAAAGGAATCTCAAGAATTGGAATAAAGAGTCATTTGGTCATATTTTTAATTCCAAAAGCTCTGTTCTTCAGAAGTTGGATGGTATTCAGAGTGACATTCAGTCTAAGGGTTTATCAAAGGATTTATAGTTGCTACAGGATGGCCATCTTCTGCAGTTGCATGATATTGTTGCTAAGGAGGAAGATTTTTGGAGGCAGAGATCTCGTGTTATTTGGTTGAAGTTTGGTGACAGCAACTCTAAGTACTTTCATCTCACTACCCTTAGGCATAGATCATCTAATAGAATCTCCTCAATTATGGCTAATGGTTTGTTGTTGGAGGATGAGGAAGCTATTAGGAGAGCGGCTACTAGTTTCTTTAAGCAGCTCCTGAAGGATGATCTGGTCTGGGACCAAAATTGTGTGGAAGCTTCTCTAGAGGTTATTCCTAAGGTTGCCTCAGAGGTTCTGAACAAGGAGCTTACTGCTATTCCTTCAGCCTTGGAAGTTAAGGAAACGGTCTTCTCTTTTGAAGGAAACAAGGCCCCTATGCATGATGGTTTCCCTTTTCTGTTCTTCCAAAAATGTTGAGAGATTGTTTCAGAGGATGTGTTTAATGCTACCAAGGAATTATTTGGCTCCAAAAGTCTTCTCAAAGAGCTAAATGTGACCTTCATTGTTTTGATTCCCAAATCTGTTGATGCTAAGATCTTTGGTGAGTATTTCCCAATCAGTCTCTGTAATTCTATTTATAAAATCTTTTTGAAAGTACTTTCTACTAGACTACAAAAATGCCTGTCGAGCCTGATCTCTAAGCATCAAAGTTGTTTTGTTAAGGGTTTCTAGATCCTTGATTATATAATAACTATTCATGAGCTTTCTCATTCTATTAATTTGTCTCTAAGAAACCAGGATTCTTCTTGAATTTGGACCTGCTTAAAGCTTATGATAGGGTGAACTAGAGTTTCCTGTTGAGAGTGTTGGATCGTTTTGGTTTCTGTAAGAAGTTTCTTCAGCTTGTTAAATAGATTATCTCTACTCCTTTTGTTGTCTTGGTAAATGGTTCTCCATCCCCCTTCTTTCAGAGCTTGTGTGGGTTGAGGTAGGGAGATCATATCTCATTGCTTCTCTTCATTCTAATGGCGGAGGCTCTTGGCAGAAATATCCAAAAGGCTCTACGATCTGGTGCTTTGAAGGGTCTCTCTCCTTCTTCTAGATGTGATCTGGTTACCAATCAACAATTTTTTGATGACACTATTGTTGATGAATCGTCCATTCAGGAAGTTAGAGTTGTTAAGAGGTTGATTGAATATTACGAGAAGGCTTTTGGTCAAAGGATTAATCTTCCTAAGAGTCAATTTTTTTAACTTAACACTCCTAAAGCTTTGCAAATTAAACTTACTATAATCCTTTCATGCAATAGAGGTGATCTCCCAGCTACTTATCTGGGGCTCCCCTTGTGTATCTCTAAGATCCTGGATTCCTTCTGGTTGGGCCTATTGGATAAATTCAGTAGAAATCTGGCAGGTTGGAAAGGTGCACTCCTTAGCCAGGTGAGAAAGATTCAACTTATTTCTTCCACTCTCCAAAATTTACCATTGTATGCTATGAGTCTCTTTAGAATTCATGTCAAGTTTGAAGAGAAAATGGAATAGATAATGAGAAGGTTCTTATGGTCGAGTGTTGAGACCAAAGCCAAAATTCCTTTTGTGGCTTGTGATCTGGTGTGTAGACTAAAGAAATGGGGGGGGACTTGGTATCAAAAATTTAAAGGCTTTCAATAAGGTTCTCCTATCAAAAATTGTTTGGAGGCTCTTGAATGGGGATGCAGGGTGGGCATATTTGGCTTGTAAAATGTATCTATATGGCATGGGGAGATCCTGGAATTTGTTGACATCTGATGATTTTCCCTCTAGTTCTTGTTTTTGGAGGAACATAATTCTATGTAAGGATTTGATTGCCAAGGTTTTTAAATGGTTGTTGGGCGATGGTACAAGTATTCTTTTTTGGGAAGATGTTCGGTGTGATGTTATACCTTTAATCAGTCTTCCTTGGGCCCACCCTATTGCCCCCTTGTGAATATGCCTTTTTGGGACTAGGGTGGCTAATTACTTTCAAGATGGGGAGTGGAAAAATTTCCAGGACTAGGATCCGTCTTTGAAGGTTTTGAAGGACTTCTTGAGAAATGTTCGTATTCCCACTTTTCAGAGGCCAAATAGGGTCATTTGGGCCCCCTATGCTAGTGGTATTTTTTTGGTGGCTTCTACTCTTATGTGTTCACTGGAAAAGCTTGATTCTCTTCCTTTTTGGGGAAAGTTATGGAACAAGAAGTCAATTCCTAAAGTGAATGTCTTCTTCTAGCTGCTTATGCAAGGTAAAGTTTTAACGCAGGATAACCTTTGTAAGAGGGGGTTTTCAATTCCTAATAGATGTGCTCTATGTGAAGCTGATGGCGAGAGTGCTTTTCCTATTTTTCTTGGGTGTGATTTTTCTTTTTCTCTTTAGAGTAAATTTCTTGGTGTCTGGAATATTGGTTGGGTCGTTCTGAACTCTCTTAATAAGTTCATTGATTAGTGGAATTGCCTGACCTCCTCTCCTATTCTTCATTGGCTTTGGGATCTTATGGCCCCACATATTTCTTGGGGGTTATGGAAAGAGAAATAATAGAATTTTTCATGATTCTAAGCTTAAAGTTGGTAGTCTTTTCATCAAGATTCAGCGGGCAATTTTGGAAAAATTCACTCTAATTAATTTTGATTCTTCTCGGTGTGCTCCTTTTTCCTGCCTAACTAGTTATGATCTTCTGGTGACTTCTAACTAGAAGATTACTTGAATTCTTACTTTGAATCCTAAATCCAGTTTAAATGCTAGATTGATCACTAGATGGCAACCACCTCCCTTTGGATGGGTTAAAGTTAATTTTGATGGGGCAATGAAGGGTAATCCTGGGCCTACAAGATGTGGGGGGTGTTAAGAAATGATAATGGAAGACTCCTAGGCATAGTGGCACTCTCATTGGGAATTCAAACCAATCACTATGTGGAGGTGGAGGTTGCATTTATTAGTGTCAAATATGTTGTTAGCAAAGGCTACTCTAAATTATGGGTTGAAGGTGATTCCCTAAACATAATTAACTATCTACGTGGCACCCATCATCCAAGTTGGAATGTGGATTAGCTCATTAAAGATACTATAATCATGTTACAATCTTGTGAAGAGACTCGCGTCTCTCACATTTATTGAGAAGGAAACTCATTGGCAGATTTTTTTTCCAACGAGGTTGTCAATTTAAATGAGTTTTGTGCATGGTAGGAGGGCTTGATCTTTCTTGAGAAAGATAGGACCTTATTGAGGAATGATGGCGTGGGTTAAGATGATGCAACATTTAATTTCTAGTACCTTCTTCTGTCTGGCACGCTTTGTGGGTTTCCTCTTGCTCTCTGGCATTCAGTTGAGGGTTTTTTGCAAGGGCTTGCTTATTCTAGTGTTTTCTGAAATGGGTGGTGACAAAAGAAAATTTGAGCCACATTATTATGAGGGCATTAGGAAAAAGAAGAAGCTATGGAATATATTTCATCATGGTAATTTCACACTCTTCTTAAAGAGGTTGCATGGGCATGACTCCAACGGCTCAATGTAATTTGTGTCTTACTAGCATAATCGCAAGCTCAAGATAAAAGGCCTGGAAGTGGAGGTGAATGAGGAGTAGGTAGCTACAATTAGTGGAATGTCAACGGTTGGTCGTAAGTTTTTCAAGGACAAGAAGAGTAACAAGGAAGTGATGGCCCAATTCTTCAAGGTGATGAGTGAAAGAAATTAATCAAAATGGAAAGTTGGGGTTATGAGCGGAAATCCCTTAAGAAGATTTGGGCGAGTGTTGTAGAGGTGCTTATACACTATGTGACTCTAGAGGGGAGGTTTACTACTATTCTCAGTCACCACTTCACTCTTCTAAACCATTTTAGACATGGTTTGTTCATTTCTTTCCCATTTTTTTTGTAATCATCTATGGAGGTTTTTTTTATGCTCATATGAAGAATAGGAGGGCTCTCATCCTCCATGAAGGTCTTATTTTATTAATCATGGAGCATGTTAAGCCTCTTCTCCCTATCCCTACCATTAAGGGTAAGGAGAAGGTTGTGAGTGATGTGTCTGGGTCATCGGGCTCAGATTCCAGCATGGATGATGAGGAGGAATGGAACAAGGAGGAGGAAGTGTCTCTAGCCCTTGCGACCACATCTTCGAAGAAGAGGAAGTTGGGTAGTTCTAAGAGTAATAGGGAAACCAAATGCCTTGTTCTTTCTGATAGTGAGGAAACATAAGTGGGCTTGGATGGTTCCCCTCCCAAGACTGTGGAGGTGGTTGTTGGTCAAGGTGTTGTTGGTGGTGGTTTTGAGGTGGGGTCATAGGATATTGTTCCAGGTTTGAAAGACAAGGAAAAGTCACAGAGGTCTTCTAAGTGTATTACCAACCTGAACAACAAGGCCTCAAAAGTGTCAGCTAAGGACCCCAATGTGTCTTGTGAAGTCAAGGATTCTGGTGAAAAGGTGGTGGCTATTGAGGACTCCCCGGTCTAGGAATCGCCCAATGTGGAGCCAAATGAGGATATTAAGGGTTTCCATGAGGAGGATTCTAAGAAGAAGAGAGCTAAACATGAGCCTTTGAAGGTAAATCCTCTTTCTGAGGACTTTTCTTACCTCGATGATGATTCTACCTCTATGTTTGATTTGTTGGAAATGGCTAGGGTTGGGGCCATTGGAAATTTTAAGTTAGCTAAGTGGACTCTTCAAGATTTCAATAAGATTAACATTAAAATTAGAGGTTTGAAGGAGAATCTGAAGATTGTTCTGAAGGAGTCAGTGTCATACATTTTAATTGATAGAATGGTGGACCTTGAGAATTCTTTCCATGATTTCAAATCTCTGTGTGAAGATAGATTGGCTACTTTGGAAGCCAAGATTCTGGTAACAAACATAGACATAAAAAAGCTTCTACATGCATGTCACATCTCTATGAAGAACAATGTGGACTCCTTAGAAGTCCTTTTTAGAAATATAAGTGAGCTCAAGGAGGATCAAGTTTATTTTTCTGAACTTATGAAGAAAGAGCACTCGGTTAAAGGAAAAGGAAAAAAAGGTGCTAAAGATGATGACAAAGGACCTGTTGTGAGAGGGTCGGTTGATTGGAAAAAGTCCTTTTATGTTGAGAAGAAGGAGCTATTGGACATGATTGAAAAGCATAGAAACCAGGAGCTTGAGGTGGCCAACACCTTGAGCAGTTTGAATTAGTTTTTTTGCTTTCTATTTTCTGTTGGGTTTCAATTTTTTTCCTATTTTTTTGCTATTTTGATGTTGTTGGGTGTTGTTGTCAATTTATTGTCTTATCCTCCATCAAGCACCCTTTTTTGTAGTGTTTTTGGCTTTTGGGATGATGTTGATGTCAATCTGATATATTTTTTAGCAGCTCTAAGTATCTTTTGTTGTAAAGGGTTTTGAGTCCCATCAAAACCTATTTTTCCCATATAATAAAAATAATATGTTGACAATCACAAAAGATCTAAAAACTTCAAAAAAAAGAACCTAGTCAATATCTATGCTCTAAATATTAGGGTTTTTTGGGATTCCTTATCTTCTCTTATTTCAAATAGACATTCCAAGAATTGGGTGTTTGGAGGGTATTTTAATACTCCTTTATTCCCTTCAAAAACATTTGGGGGTCTAGAGGATTATTCTGATAGTATGGTGGATTTTTCCAAGTTTCTCTCTTCTCAGAGTGTTATGGACATTGATCTCCAATGTTCTTTATTCATCTAGTCTAAAATGAGACAAGGAAATAAGCATATTCAAGTTAAACTCGAGAGGTTCTTGATCTCTAGTAGTTGGGATATTCTTCCTTAGCTTAACTTGACTACTCTTCCAAGAACATGTTCTAACCATTGTATTATCCTTTTGGACTAAAAGGAAGTGTTGGCAAGGGGACCCTTCCCATTCAGGTATGAAATAATGTTGAACTCTCACCTAGACTTTAAAGATCTAATTCAAAAATGGTGGAATTTCCCTTGTCATGGTACTTTGATGTATTGTTTTATTCAAAAATAAATAAAAAAGGATTAAAGATAATGCAAAAGGATGGAATAAGATCTCCTTTGAAATATCTTTCACAAAAAGAAGATTGTTTCTTTAAATTTGAAGTAAATACAAACTAGAATGGAGGAATTAATTAATTATGAGGAGACTACCAAAAAGAAAAGGAGATTCATATGCAATGGATTAAGATCTCAAAGGTGGAGGAAAATTTTTGGAAACAAAAATATAAGATTTAGTGGCTAATCGAGGGAGGTAGAAACACAAAAAAAAAACATCAGTCTACCTTGAAACATAAAAAAAGAAATAATATAAGGTCCTTGGTTAAAGAAAACGGATCTATTTTGACTCAAGAAAATGATATAGTACAGATGTTATTGTCTCCTTTTTTAAAGAAACCAAAGCTGACCCTCATAAAGTTACCTTTGGGTTGGGTGAGATTCTTGAGGTCATCCCTAATGTAGTCTCTGACCAGGACCTTAAGGAACTAGGGAAACATATTATGATGCAAGAAGTTAAAAGTGTGGTGTTTTCTTTTAGAGCTTACTAGGCCCCAGGGTCGGATGGTTTCCCTCCTACTTTCTTTCAATATTTTTGGGATGTCATCTTAAATGACCTTCTAAATGTTGCCAAAGATTTCATTAGATCGAGAAGACTACTCAATCAAATGAACTCTACTTTATTGTGCTAATCCCCAAGAAAGTTGATTTTGCTTCTGTAGACATGTAAAATTGACCTAACACCTATCGCACACCCTAAACAACATCAAACACCATCCAAAACCCTAATTTCCTTTATTAATTGAATAATACTATATTATTTAATTAATTCAATTTTTTACCATTTTTGACGAATTAAATAAATTTTATTTATTTAACAAAGTCCTAAAACCCTATTTTTGCTATTAATTAAATAATACTACATTATTTAATTAATTCACGTTTCATCATTTCGACCAATTAAATAAATTACATTTATTTAATAAAGTCCTAATCTCACTTTATTTCATCCTGATTAGTTAAATAATGTCAATTATTTAATTACATCGCTAAATCACCTTATTCCCCTAAGTTAATTGAATTATTAAATCATAATAATTTAATTACAACACTTTCCCTCCAAAATTTGAATAAATTAAATCAAACCATTCAAATTATCATCAAAAATTAAATCAAACTAATGCAACTTTGTTTGCAAAAGTCAAACTTGATTTGCACTTTCAACTCCAAAAAGGAATTAATTAATTAAATCAATTAATCAATTTTCCTCACCCACTTTCCAATTGAGCAAATTACAATTGTTGGTTGAGCCATCTAATTTGTTGACTAATCCATCTATTTCCTAACTAAGCCATCTAAATCCTAATTGATCAATCTAAATCCTGACTAATCAATCTAAATCCTAACTAACAAATCTATTCCTCAATCACACAAATTGTGCAATCTACTTTGCACAATCTACTCTTGTCTAAATCCTCTCAACACCTTTTAACATCTTGATACAACATTGTTTAATCTTGATTGTTCATTTCAAATATCATTTTCTATATAACAAACCTCTTTCCTCATAGAAAAGGGATCAAAGATTCAACATCATTTGCACAACGAAGAACTACCAACATTCACAACCACCATTAGAGCTTCAACATTTCTTCGATCAACCAACCAAGACATTGCATCAAAGCTTTGCATGTGAACTATGGAGGCTTCACAGTGATACAAGCAATCCAACATCGAGTGAACACACTCTAATACAAGATGGTAACACTTTTCTTTTGTTTTGAATTCAATTTGGTAATCATAGGATTTCTTAATATGTTTTCAATAGCTTTGTTTCATCTCGTAAGTGTAGGATTAGAGGTTAGATTAGTGTTCTTGATCTTAGATTAGATTCTTATTTCAAGTACATTTATCTTGTTTGCATCTATGATTTTCCCCCTCACACATTCTAGCACACCCGATGGGACCATGGTCCCCTACACTAACGTTTCTATGAGCCATTTTTGAAGTTGTAGGTTTTGGTATCGCTTTTGGAGAAGTTTTCATGCACTGCCTTAGAAAATTTCACAATTTCCTGTCAAGAAAACCGTGCACTTTCCTTTGAAAACCATGCATTTGGCACCAAGAACTATGCACTTGACATTTTTCTAAGCATTTGACTATTGAAAAGGGCGCACTTGCTCTAAACTTGAACATTTTATCTTTGATAGAGGGCATACTTGACTCTAATTTTTGAGCATTTTCTCTGATAGACCTATGTCTGAGATCTGCAAATTTGTAACTGATTTATTTGCTAGTAGATGAATGCTTTTGAATGTGTGACAAGTTCTAACATGTTTGTATGCAGGGTTTCAGAAACACTAACACGTTTTTTGTAGGGAATATGAATGCTAAAAGCACTCCAAATTTACAAACATTTTTTGTTAAGTTAGGAATATTTGTTTTGGTGCATAAAAAGAACAAACAAACTTTATTTTTAGTGCTCTTAAAATGAACTATTTCAAGCTTTCTTAAAGTAGGAATCATTATTTTGGTGCTTAAAAAGAACAAACAAAAATGCATGCTTCATTTTGGTGCTGTTAAAATGAATCATTTCCATGCTTTCTTAAGATAGGAACTTTTATTTAGTGCTTTAAAAAGAACAACACAAATGAATATTTCATTTTTATGCTCTTAAAAATGAACCATTTCAAAGTTTTTCTAAGTTAGGAATTGTCATATGGTTCATAAAAAGACCAAAAATTTCAATTAAGGTGCTCAAAAAATGAACTCTTTCCAAGTTTTCACAATTAAGAACTTTGATTTTGGTGCATAAAAAGAACAAACGTAAAACGATTTCTCTTTTTTGATGCACGCTCATATTTACTTATGTTGACCAAGTAATACCAAGATTTATTTCTTAGAAACACTCATATTTGGGGCTTAAAAATGAAAAAATTATTCTTTTTGTCTTGCACCATTTCTATCTTAAGTGATTGATATCCAGAATACTAAGTATTGGTGCAATTAAAAAGAACAAGTCGTTACGCTTTATTCACATATTTTTAGGGATAGCATCGCTCGAGGTGCTTAAAAAGAATCAAACTGCTATGAAATGTATTTTGTGCATTCAATGTTTGGAAAGCTAGATGGTTGTCTTCTCCCCTCTTACCTTTTGGTGATCTTGGGTGAGCGAAAACATCTTGAGCTTCGCATCTTTTTCAAGCATACCTTTTAGAGGCCTATTGAGAAACACCTCACACTAGAGAGCTTATAGGTGACCCAAGCATTACTTTCATTCTGGATGGCTATATAAATAAGTTGTGGGTGTGAGGAAAGTTCATCATCCCATCGGATGTTGCTGTCCTATGCAGACATATTTTTCCCTTAGTATCCTTGTGATGCGTAAAAACCCGCAAGGGCTGGGAGGTCTCTTAATTGAGCAAAACGCTGCATGTATAGGGGCTGAAAATAATATTCCTTAAACATTACTAAGAGCCAAATTGTTTTAGAAGCTACCCCTTTATCCAAAAATATTCTTTGAAAGTGGTGCATCGAAATTTACTTTCGAGAAGTTACTTTCCAAGTACGACTATAGGCTTGTGCCATAAGTTGCATGTAAAATTGTCTCTTCGGAGCATGAGTCAGGCCCACCTAAAAGAATGGTTTCTATCCACTAGGGTTGTAAATGCTTGTTTATGTTAAAAATTTCCAAATACATTCAAAACAATTTTGACATCAAACTTTGTGCTTGAACTAAAAAAAACACATCCAAACAAACACTAAACATGATGGTTGAAATCACAAACCCTTTAACTTAGTGTATGCTTGTAAAAGAAGCCCTATATTTGCATTCCTTGAAAGGATTTTCCTTAAAGTTTTATGAATATTTAGGCTTTTATTTCAGGCTACATTGATCAAAGTAAACATTTGGGAACTATGGCTTGGGTGTCATGATTTCACAACTTAAGCTATAGACATGAAGGTCACACAAATCCATGCTTTCTAAGATAGTCCAAGTGTTTTTGTATCACTTTCCATACTTCAAACAAAAATAAATTGAGAGAAAACCCAACTTTAACTTACAAAAATCTAGAGAAATATTGCTCAAAATGGAAACAAAACACATAGAGACCACCTTTACACAAAATTCCAGTGGAGTTGCTACATTTTTTCAAGTAGTTGCTGAAAATTCATTGCATTCGCTCTCTATTTTGAAACTTCACTGATGAAAATCAGTTGTATTTGATAGAAATTGAACAATTGCTACAAGATTCATGCACTTGCTTTCATTTTCTCACACTTGCTTCCCATAAACTAGCGCACTTGCCTCCAACATGCTTGCATTTTCCTAAAGAAACTCACTTTTTCCTGAGTAAGCATTGCATTTGACATAAACACACAACAGTTGCACTCACCATTCCAACTCACACTTGCTTGTCCAAAACCTACATAATTGACACATTTTTGGCCACACTTGATAAATCTAGCCACTTTTACTCACAGTTTTACGCCTTTGCTCAGAAATTGATGTTATTGTTCTATCTTGCTGACAATCAAGAAAAACAAACCGAAGTTGTTTATAGGATCATTGTTAGAATGAAACAATTGGAAAACTAGATAAGTCATATAGTACCTCATCCATTATTTCCATCGTACTTGTTAGGAATCAAAATCAAACAAACCACTAGGATCATTCCTTCACTCAGACGTCTATGATATCAAAAGTTACTTGGGACTCACAGATAGTTCAAGTAAGCTTTTCCACAACATATCTTCTAGATAAGGAAGTGAAATATTAACCCTAGTCCTTCAACATTTTTATTTTTGAAAAGTAGCACCATTCCAAAACAACACTTAAACCTTAGGGTCTTCAGCTTCATAGCAATCATCTCAAAAACCATTACACTTTATGACCATCTAGTGACCGACTGCTCCGGTACAACAACTGAATCTTGTAGCACCAATCCTACAACCTAGTCTCACACATATTGAAGGTGAAAAAATTGATATTATTAGTAGTTTAAGAACTTTCATATTTGAGAAGAATGAAACACCCAACCAGTGGAGGAACATAGCGCAAATCTTAGACAAAGAGGAACATAAAGCAGACATAGCAACCAAAAGACCCGTGTTTCCACCTCTTGCATGGTAATAGATATACACACCTTATGCTTTATGGAAAGAGAAATATCCTTAGGTTTGATAAGAGAAAAATCCTTAAGCGAAAATCCATACTCTTCCTTCCAAAGAACTACCCTACAAAAAAAAATTCCAAAGGGTACATCTTGAGAAGATACCGCACCCACCAATATACACTAGAATATTTCTATCTATGCTTTGCACCAATAGGAAAAATCTTTTCCAGAGACTAGGAGTTAAAAAAATGTTCATAAAAGCTTGGCAGTTGTTTATGACAACTACAAGATCACAACACAGGAAGAACATGGAAACAAACAAGAATGACACCAACATCCCACCAACAAAACCACAAATGATGGAAAGGACCCATGGGGATATAAACCAAGTGACCTTATGATAGGGTATTGAGTATCAAAACATCCCCAAAACATGTCAATCTATTACCCAAATCACTCTTATCAAGGGTCACAACATCAAGTAGGGAAACAACATCAGGGGTTTCAAATCACCATCAAGGAATAAGTCCAAAACATCAAATTACCCTAAATAAAATTTATGAAAATATTGAGGAAATTAAACGAGATCAAAATACAATATATCATCAATGACTTATTCAAGGTCAGAACATTACATATCCACAACCAACAAACATCATTCCACAAACACCTCAATATCCACGTCAACAACACTTCCAATATCCGTAGTATCAAAAAGTTCTACAACACCAAGGTGTACCTCAAGTGCAATATCAAAATGTACCTCAATCACAATATCAAGAAGTTCTACAACACCAAGGTGTACCTCAATTGCAATATCAAAATATACCTTAAACACAGTATCAAGGAGTTCCACAAAATCAAGAGCAAAATAATCAAGAAAAGCCACAAAGGAGAAATTACCAAACAAGAAGTAAATTCACCCCTTTATGAGAGACTTTAGAGGTGATCATGCACAAACTAGTACAACAAGAACTTATCAAAATCAACGACAGTCCAACTTATGGTGAACCAAACTTTAAACTTCCTTATGATAACAAGTAAGAATAATGTGAGTTCCACAAAATCAAGGGTCACCCAATGAATAGATGTGCTACACTCAAAAATCTCATCCAATACCTTATTGATCAAGGAGAAATAGCTATTAATGTTATAGGGCCATCTATCAATGACAACAATGATAATATCTCAAACTCAAAAGTTGAAAACAATTATCAAGAGTTGTCTATCACTGATCACATTGATGATATCTCTACATTGAATCCAATGAACAAGAGGACATAAATCAAGAAGTTATTCCCAAGCATTATCAAAATCAATCACCCAAGTCTAGCAATGATCCAATCTAAGATATACTGATGGCATCCAACCTCATAGTAGTACATATTGGTAATCAAGAGACTCGTAATCCCACACTTATACCCCCGTGCAAAAAATCTAAGCCAAGAGCTATCACCCATATGCTCACATTTTAAGAAAATCCAAGGATAATTTATCGGCAATCCCTTCTTTGAAATTGATCCATATCAAGAATGTGATCCAAAGCATGTCAAAGATAATACCATACAAAATCAAGATCAAGAATCCCTATCATCAAAATACTACAATGACTTGGAAAATATCTTCCAAGACATCCAAGGTTTTCCAAAAGAAGAAAAAATCCATATGCCAAGCACACATACATCTACCCATGAGATGCTTACTCCTAATGGGCATGTAGATGATCTTCATCCAAAACAAGAGTTGTGTACTCTTGATATTGTCAAAAAGAAACAAGAGGCGCCTACTCTTAACATCTTTACACATGATCAAAGCACAGCAAAATCTATATACATATCTAAAATTGATCAATAAGAAGCATTAAGATTAGAAACATCCTCTAGGAAAGTTGAAGACATTGAGCATGAAAATATGGAGCACAATATCTTGAAATTAGAAAAGATAATGGAAAATCCTGAGCAACAAAGCAATGGGTATACACTAGTCAAAGAAGCACCAATATATTTTGAAGGGCCATCAAAATCTGATATTTCACAAAATCAAGCCAAAAATATAAATTGAAAAGTTATCTCACATATGAACAATCCCATCAGTGAAGAAGCTATCACATTTGAAGATCCACAATAGAGAAAAGAAGGATTGACACCTTGTTTCCAAGGTAAATCATATCCTATTACAAATAAAATGTTTCAGATGAATTATCAAGGAAGAGGAGTAGGCCTACATGAACAAGGTATCCTAGAACTAGTACAGACTATTGGCACTCCTAAGCATCAAGGTCTTGGTAATTCAGTAATTAAGAGATCTAAACATATCAGAGATACCTCTATAATACTAGGGGCAACTTTATCTAATGCAAGCATCAACATAGAGAGCAAGAAGAGTCCTTATGATTAAATTTCTACCAACACTAAAACTAGCCATGTTATGAATCATCATCCACACATATTTCAACCCTCTGACTGGGACCAACAACAAGAGAAAAAACTATATCAAAGAAAGGAATAAGTCATTGAAGTAAAATAATCAATAAAACAAAATGGACAAGAAAAATTCAAATGTATGCAAAAGAAAAAGCAAGAAATTCATCCCTATCAAACTCCATTAGTCAAAGAAACTATGGGGAAAAATTAAAAAGGGAAGTTTATCCATCAAAAAATTCCAACAATACAAAAGAAAGCTTCAAGAGTGACCTAGAAGGTATATCAAGACATTGGTCCCAATCAAATCTCCATATCCACCCATCATTGCTTATCATCCCAAGTTTGGAAAATAAAAGGTTCCAAACTGTCAACCAATCCATCTAAATATCATATCACTCAACGCATTTCACCATCCATGATATCAAACCCTCACATTGACCATGTGTTGGCAACAACTCTTTGTCATAAGGATTCTAAATGCACTCTATCGCGATGTGTGCATGAAGGTAAGGTTAACTCCGGTATTGAGAAAGAAAACAAGAATTTTTAGGGGTTACATTCAAGAACTTGCGTCTTAGCAAAACAACTCCTCTAGGCAGGATATCATTGGCACGCCATGATAGAAACAACAATCATATCAGCACCAACAGTACCTACATCAACACCACCAGGTGGTTCAACATGATCAAAAAAGTGTCGCCATAATGAAAACCTAGTAAACAAGTGTTTTGTGTGACGTAAAAAATCAATAAAAAACAAAAAAAATCAAGAGAATAGTCAAGAGAAAAAATATCCTCCAGTGAAAACCACTATGGTGGCACTTTGGACAAGTACCATGATGAAAACCTGGAAAACAGGTGTCATGTGTAGAATCGAGCATCTACGTGCACCATTTCAAGAAAAAGCATCTTAACGGATCCATAATAAACCCAATCCATTTTAAAACCAAATCCATTGTATCTTGATCTTGACAAATGTTTGGTATGCACTTTACATTTTCTTATGAAAAACATCTTGACATGGGTCACTATCATTGACCCTATCCTATCTAGCATTATCTAAATCCATGAGGCATTGTCCAAAGGGGCGTACTCTATCCAAACATGTTATCCTATCACAAGATAATCCATCACCTGCATTGCTAGACATTGGGAGGTAAGTATTTACATCTTGCTTCAGAATAAATCTTGATCTATGTCTTCTAGCTCACGTTGTGATCTAGGAATTGTCCAAAAAACAAGGTGTGCCACATGTTACCCTTCCCATTTTGTTCTAACAACAAGGTATCCTGCCAACGCACTACCAAGGTAACCTTTGAAACAATTCATCCCGACAACAAGGGGTACCACCAACGCACTACCGAGTAACCTTCAAAGATACCAACAACGTGGATTATTCCTTCACTCAAAAATTATAAGTTATCAACAGTTGCTTGAACCTCACAGCTAGTTCAAGTAATCTTTTTTGTAACATATCCCCTAGAAAACAAAGTGAAATATCAATCCAAGTTTTCAATATCTTAGCACCACCAGGGTAACCATCGAAACATTTCATCCCTAACAACAAGGTATCCCACCAAGGCACCACTAGGGTAAACTCCAAAACAATTCATCCCAACAACAAGGTGTACCACCAACACACTACCAAGGTAACCTTCAAAGATACCAACAACGTGGATTATCCCTTCACTCAAAAATTCTAAGATATCAACAGTTGCTTGAACCTTACAGCTAGTTCAAGTAATCTTTTCCACAACATATCCTCTAGAAAAACACCGTGAAATATCAATCCAAGTTTTCAATATCTTCACCTAGGAAAAAGGGTAAAAATCCAAAAAAATGAAAAAAGATTAAAAAATACAAAAAAATAAAAAAGCAAGAAAAACAATAAAGAGAAATACAATGTTCTTTGAGTGAAAACCACTTTGTGGCACTTCTAGAATAGGTATTGTAGTGAAAAAATGGAAAATAGGCATTATGTTTGAATAAGACTCGCATCGTTATCTATTGATACTATCCACAGCATCCACCCATCCATTCCATAATAAAACATGTATCCAACCATGGATTGTCACTAATTAAGGAGAGTAGTCTTGTCTCCAACTGAGGACACCTTCCCAAAGTTGGTCATGGGTTAGATCTTTGAACATCCTATCATGGTCATAAAATAGAAAAAGAAAAAACATCTGAAAAACAACAAAATTCAAAAACATTTGAAAAACAACAAAATCAAAAACATCTAGAAAACAACAAAATTCAAAAACATCCAGAAAACAACAAAAAAAAACATTTGAAAAATATGAAAAACAAAACATTGTTGGGTTATTCCTTCACTCAAACAGTCTAAGATATCAACATTTGCTTGAACCTCATAGCTAGTTCAAGTAGATTTCTCACAACATATCCTCTAGACACAAAAGTTGAATATCAATCCAAATTATCAATGTTGTTTATCCAAAAACAGTTTATGCTTTGAGTCAAATGGTTGAACTACGTGGTATTTGTGTGTACAACATAGCAAAGGCTTATTATCCCTCAAGACCCTAGGTCAATCCCCTTAGGTTCCTATCATGCTTTATGTCAACTTAGTCAAAAAATCCAAAATCCAAAAAAACAGTTAAAAAAAAATCCAAAAACATTCACAAAATAGAAAAGGTCAAAAAAACCAAGCAAACTATGAGCCTCTACGTGTACAACGTAGGAAATGCTTATCTTTTATGAGACCTTGAGGCCCTAGGTTAGTCCCCTGGAAACAACAAAAACATCATAAAAACCCAGAAAATCAAAAAGACCCACCCCGTCATCAAAAGTCATAATAAACTTTTCACCCTTAATAAAAAAATTGTCACCTTCACCCTTTGACAAAACAAACAAACATCAAAAGCTATAACTTTCAAGAAAACAATTGCAAATCTCTGACTATAAACAAACAGAAACAATGCCAATGTATCAAATACCTATCTTTTTGACAATGTACTAACAACATCCTAAGATATGCCTTAACGGATCCATTCCTATGATCAACATGATCAATACCAGATAATAGCCCCACCCTAAACAAATATGGCAAGTGATACTACAAAAAAAAATTTATCTTTTTTTAGTCTTATTTTTATGATTTATTTTATTGACCCATTCCCAGGATCTCTCGAGGATGTCCATAAGGATTTACAGAAGAAGGAATAGGGGCAATTGAGTGTCATTTCAATTTGTTGTTTGTAAGTTATTTTTGTAATAATACCATGGTGAATACTTGCTTTATTGAGTGTATGAAAGTTTTGTTGAAACAATTCGTGAAGCAGTTGCATGTTAGGTGTTTTATACCTCTCTGTGTGACTAGTCTAAAAATTTTTTAACACAACCCCAACCATATACTTTAAACAAAGTTTTTGTATGTCTAGTATGAGCAAGAATACTCTTTGTTTGTAGAGTCAAATTCCATGCAATGGAAAAAAGTCACCTTGGTCATTAATACCCTGGTGCATCGTATCTATTTGCTACATCAAATAGGATTCTTCAAAACTACGAAGTCTCTAAGCAGAGTGAAAGCAACATCATACACTACTAACAACATCAAATTCTATCCATCATCAAATTATTTCTTCTAACTAACATTCATCCTACATAGCAATACTATTAGTACCATATCCATCCTACATCCACAATGTTGTCAAATATATATTATGATGATAATAAAGCAATAAAAACATTATGTACAATGTATGGGGCATACATCCATCATATATCAATATCATCACGCCCATCATAAAACATCATATGAAACAATATATGATCCATCCATCCACGTCATATGCATACATCAAAAATGTACAAAAACATGCATCGTCATCCATGATCATCACATAAGCATAAAATGAAGTTGAATTGAAGAAGGTATATCTCATATATATTGTCATCAAAAAAGGATGAATGTCATAAGTACATCATCATCAGTGAAACAAGTGTGATAGGATAAAACAAAATCATACATATATACGAGGCCTCAACTAGGCCGATGAATATATATACAAAAATCATGTATGTAATATGTCTCTAAGCAATAAACAACATGAGGATCAAGTACAAAAAAAGTAAAATTTCCCAACAAGAAGGTCAGAACCCTATAGACCAGGCTATGGACCACCATCAAAATCTGGTTGTCTAACAGAATGATCACCTACCTTACCGCCACCACCACCATCACCTCTAGCACTAGGCTCTTTGAACTGTGGGTGCCGAGTAGCCCTAGGAATAGTAGAATCATATAAGGTCTGATTGTATGTGGACATCTATAATACCGGATCCTACTTTGCTCTAAAACTATCACGCTTTTCCTTGAGAGTATCTCTCTCTATCGTAAGAAATTATACTTGAGCCTCTGTAGCATGTCGTCACCCACTCTCACTGTCTCACTCAGCCCTCAAACTATCCCTCTGTGGTCAAAGTAGTAACTTGTGCCTCCACATCCTGAGCTAACTATATGCCTCCATCCCCAAGTGGTGGAGGGGGACCCAAAACCTATCCATGACCCTACACCTGAGGCATATGCTCATCCTAATCACCCTGTGCCCCACCATGTTGGGCCCTATCCAACTGCTCTACAAGAACCTCAATATGATGTCACTCCCCATGCCGACCTATAATACCTCCAAAAATTGTAAACCTCAATGGCCTACGTCATGCCCACCACTAATCAAAATCAGATGTCGTACCCGCATCTGCTAAGCCAATTGGCCAACCCCAACCAACTAGGGAAAGTGCTCTAAATGCAACAATAGCATCTATTTTTTCCTGGTGACCCCATATAGGGACCTCTCTAGTGGTCTAACCAAACCAAGCCTCATAAGTATCAAGAAACCGGTCATGTCTCTCTCCAAACTAACACATACTCTGTCTGGTAAGTAATGCTCTAGCAGAGAAGGATAATGACCAATCAACCATCAAGTCTATCAACAGTAAACAAGATACTTTGGATCCTCTGGCCATGCCTCACAATCTATATATGATCTCCAAACAAAACCTGGCATCTCATCAAACACACAACTCCAATACGGAAGATCCTCGGACAAGTTGTAGTGCAAGAAATCTCCATAATGATATGAGTACGGATCCTTAGGAGTACGATCCTATATCCCATCAATTCAAGCAACTGCAATGTGCTCCTAGGCCCAAATATGCAAAAGAGAAACACCTATAAAAATAGATTTCTTTCCCCGATATACAACCTCGTACATATCTTTGTAAAGGTGGACGAGAAGACACGGACCCCATGCATATCTAGTACCATGCTCAAACATACCCTCAATCCAAATACCCCATCCAATAGAGAACTAATGACCTCTCGTATCAAGAACAACTAGTCCCAAAATCAAACCACAAAGAACAAGAGAAACAAGATATGCACTACCAATGAACTCTGACAAATCAATCTCGAATTAATGTACCTCCAAGTTTCTGACACCTAGCACACACCGCATGTCATGGGTACCCCGTCGAACATGATATGTAACAAGCTTTCCATGGATAGGAATGTGAAGAATCCTCCACACATCCTCGAGTGTAACAGTCACCTCTCCTGTGGGTAAATGTTCAACGAGGATGTCTCTGAATGCCACTACTCCACGAGCGTGATCATCATCATTGTATGAGTCTAGATGGGAGGCATGTAACAAACATGACAAAGCCCGACTGCATCTAGAAATTCTTGCTTTAGAACATTGAAACCGATAATCAAATCGAACAGATCTTGAGGTTGTCTCTCTCTTAACTGTAGTGGTTTAAGGACCACCTACAATCATTTCAACCCACAATGTTATGGTTTCACTCTGAACATGTAAAAATACACAAATGACACAAAAACAATGACAAATGACCCTTAGGGTTCAAAACAGGAAAAAGCTAACAATATTTAGCAAAAGAAAAGAAGCAAGGTCAAAAGAAAAGAAACAAGATCAAAAGCAAGGAAACAAGAACAAGGGCGAGGGTTTAAGTCAAGAGCGAGGTTTTATGTCAAGGGCGAGAATATCAAATGCAAGGATCTGAAGCAAGTGCGAGGATCTAAAGTAGATGCATAGAAAATAGACCAAAGCATTCAAAAGCGAAGATTTACATCAAAAGCATGAAACAGAGGAAAACATTCAGGTCAAAAGCAAGGATCTGAATCAAGGGTGAGGGTTTATGCCAAGTGCGAGCCTCCTGAATAGTCAAGTGTAAGAAAAATGATGCAAATTCTCTGAAATCATGAACACTTTTCTATTGATCTAGAAAACTTTGTACACAAAATACGAGAAAGTGACAAGACAAAATTGAGAAGCGAGAGGGTACATACCGGGCCACCAACACCTGCGGGCCATCCAAACTCTCGAACTAGGTTTGAACGATGCGGGGCTCCCTAAAACCTCAACATTTCTCCTCAACAACTGACAGAATGGGAAATCTAGAGACAAAAATTTGTTAAAGGATCAAAGCACAAATGAGGCAACTAGAACCCTAATTACCTATATTAACCCTCAAAAAACCCTAATTTCACCTAGGAAACCCTAATTGTTACTGAAGGAACCTTCCTACGTTCAAATTAGGACTCTCGAGGAACATCGAAACAAGCAACAAGGGACCTATAGACCTAATTCTTCATCCTAAACACAACTAAACTAAAATAGAACAATGTTGTGAGCCTGACCTCAAAAATGAAATTTTCAGCCAACCTCTTGAGGGGGCAGCACATAGTCCTACCATCATTTTGCTAAACGTTGGGGCACAGTGGGGCATAAATTTTTTTCAAAAACTTGATCTTAAAAATAGAATCTTTGAAACAAAGCAACCAGTACTTTGTCTCAAAGAGGGGGAAAATGTAGACATGTAAAATTGACCTAACACCTATCACACACCCTAAACAGCATCAAACAACATCCAAAACCCTAATTTCCTTTATTAATTGAATAATACTACATTATTTAATTAATTCAATTTTTCACCATTTTCGATGAATTGAATAAATTTTATTTATTTAACAAAGTCCTAAAACCTTATTTCTGCTATTAATTGAATAATACTACATTATTTAATTAATTCATGTTTCATCATTTTGAGCAATTAAATAAATTACATTTATTTAATAAATTCCTAATCTCACTTTATTTCATCCTGATTAGTTAAATAATGTCAATTATTTAATTACATTGCTAAATCACCTTATTCCCCTAAGTTAATTGAATTATTAAATCATAATAATTTAATTACGATACTTTACCTCCGAAATTTGAATAAATTAAATCAAACTATTCAAATTATCATCAAAAATAAAATCAAACTAATGCAACTTTGTTTGCAAAATTCAAACTTGATTTGCACGTTCAACTCCAAAAAGGAATTAATTAATTAAATCAATTAGTCAATTTTCCTCACCCACTTTTTGATTGAGAAAATTACAATTGTTGACTGAGCCATCTAATTTGCTAATGGATCCATCTATTTCCTAACTAAGCCATCTAAATCCTGACTAACCAATCTATTCCTCAATCACACAAATTGTGCAATCTACTTTGCACAATCTACTCATGTCTAAATCCTCTCAACAACTTTCGACCGTCAATCTTGATACAAAATTGTTTAATCTTGATCGTTCATTTCAAATATCATTTTCTATATAACAAACCTCTTTCCTCACAAAAAAGGGATCGAAGAGTCAACATCATTTGCACAACAAAGTACTGCTGACATTCACAACCACCATTAGAGCTTCAAATTTTCTTTGATCAACCAACCCAGACATCACATCAAATCTTTGTGCATGAACTATGGAGGCTTCACAGTGATATGATCAATCCAACATTAGGCGAACACACTCCGATACGAGATGGTAATACTTTTCTTTTGTTTTGAATTCAATTTTGTAATCATAGGATTTCCTAATATGTTTTCAATAGCTTAGTTTCATCTTGTAAGTGTAGGGTTAGATCTTAGATTATGATTCTTGATCTTAACTTAGATTTTGATTTCAAGTAAATTTATCTTGTTTGCATCTATGATTTTCCCCCACACACAGCTTCCTTGCAGGATTACAGACCAATAAGTTTATGCAACACAATCTACAAAATCTTCTCTAATATTATTGTTAATATGTTGAAAGTTGTTCTTAGCAGATTGATATCTCCTAGTCAAAAAGGGTTTGTAAAAGGTAGGAAAATTCTAGATGCAGCCTTAGCAACTCATGAATACATTCACTCTATGGATTTTAGCAAGAAACTAAGTATGTTTCTTAAACTGGATATCTCCAAGGCCTATGATAGAGTCTCTTGTTCATTTCTGATAGCTATTCTTGAGAAGTTTGATATTAAAGGTATATTTCTTAAGATGATTAAAGCTTGTGTTACTACCTTATATTTCTCTATCTTGACTAATGGGATTTCTAAAGGGTATTTCTCTTGTGGTAGGGGTTTAAGATAAGGAGATCTCATCTCTCCCTATTTTTTTTATTATTGTTGTTGAAGTCCTTGGAAGAAAGATCCAAAAAAATATTGACCAAAGATGTCTTAAAGGGGTCAAAGTTGCTTCTTCTTTGCCTCCTAATTCTCACCAACAATTTCTGGACAATACTATTCTCTTTGGAGAAGCGTCAGTGGTTGAGGCTGCTCACTATAAATCTATCTTTCAAGATTATGCTTTGGCTTCTAGTTAGCATATCAATTAAATGAAAATCAAGCTCTCTTTTTTTAATGTGGACCAAACACTCAAGGATAGGGTCATGAGAATTTTAGGATGTCAAACTATTGAAAATTTTCCTACTTCTTATCTTGGTTTTCCTTTAATTACTAAAAAACCTACTAATAACTATTGGAATAGCATAATTGAAAGGATTCAAAGAAAGTTGGTAGGATGGAAAGGTAAGCTTCTAAGTCAAGCTGGAAAGCTTCAACTCCTTAAAGCCTCTATTTAAAATGTCCTTGTTTACTATCTCTCCTTATTCAAGATCCATTCTTTTAATAAAATTGAGCAAACTCAAAGGAATTTCCTCTAGGAATGTACAAAAGAAAAATCAAGGATTGCTCTATTAACTGGGGAAAAAAATTATTTCCTAAGAAGGATAAAATTATTTAACAAATCTCTTACTAAAATTGGATGGAACTTCCTTGAAGGTATCAAATACTAGGTGGACATCTTTAAAGCTAAATATCTTGGGAATTCTAACTCAGGAAGTTTTTTGTTCTCCTCAGACCTACCAAATGGATCTATCATATGGAACAACTTAATAAAAACCAAGAATATTTTAAAATAAGAGACCAGAAGGATGTTGGTAATGGAAGGAAGACAATGGTTTGGGAGGAAGTTTGGAATAATGACCTTGTTTTTTCATCTTTTAATCAACTCATTCAAATCAAGGAGAAGCTAATTAGAGTTAATGGGAGATAGTTGCATGATTACATTGATTGGGGAGGTAATAAACCTAGTTGTAATAATTTCAGAGAAAGCTAACAAGAGGAAGGACTATAATGGGAGGAAGACAACAAGGGTGGGAAGTTCCCATTTTTTAAGTCATTAAATCAAAGATTGTTACTTTTTCTCTTATAATAGGGAGGATGAATGGATTTGGTGCAAAATTTCATTAGAAGATTTCTCATCAAGTCTACCTATGTCATGATGGAACATCATTTGCTTCCTCTAATTAATTGGGATTGGAGTCAATTTTGGAATACTAAATTAGTTTTGGTGGGCTACAATCTATGGAAGTATTCTCACTATTGAAAATATTAATAGAAGAGGCTTTCAATTTATAAATAGATGTTCCCTTTTCTATGAGGATGTGGAGAATATAGAACATTTATTCTTTCACTGCTCCTTCTCCAGAGAGGTATGGACTCTTATTCTAAGGATTATTTTGGTTGAGTGGTTTTTTCCCTACACCCTTAAGGATTTCATGGAAAATTGGAAAAGTTGTCCTTTCAACCCCTATCATTGTGGATTTTTAGAGACAAATCCCCCCATTTTTCTCATGGGGGTTATGGAAAGAAAGAAATAATAGAATCTTTAGAGACTAGAAGAAAATTAGTATTGATGTTTTCATGAGCACAAAACAGTAAATTCAAGAAAATATTAATACTGGAAACTATGGTTTCTCTAAAAGGATGCCATCATATAGATCTATGTAAGAATTAAAAAAATTGGGGGATCAAGAAAGACTTAACAAAGGTTAATTGGGCCAATATTCTAAGGAGAAGGATAACCAAATGGTTTCCTCCTGATGAAGGATGGATAAAACCCAATTTTGATGGTTTCTCAAAAGGAAACCCAGGAGTGGAAACTACGGGTGGAGTTATAAGGGACACACAAGATAATATTATTGAAGGTTATGCTAAGAATTTAGGTATTTGTACTACTAATGTGGCAAAAGTCATTACTGCTTAGTGGATTCTAAATAGAACTAAAGAGTTGGGCTAAAATAAAGTGGTAATAGAAGGAGATCCAAAGTTGATAATAGACATTCTAAAGGGAGACTCTATTGTTTCTTGGGCCTTAAAATATTTAATTTAAGATTCAAAAATCTTAATCAGGGGCTTTTCTCAATTAAAAATTATACACACCTATAGAGAGGGAAACAAGGTTGCAGATGCAACATCAAATGAAGGTATCTCATGCCCTCATTGGATAAGTCAGGGATATGATCATGTCCCTCATAAAATTAACGAATTAATTCCAGATGATAGAATCATAACAAATAGGGTTTTCAAAAATTGCAATTATTGTGACCTAAGTTAGGCATCTAAGAGCAAGATGGGGATTGAAGACTATAGGTATTATAATATTTCGCAAAGATTTAAGACTTATTACTACTCCAAAAGTACTAAGTTAACATTTTCTAAGGATATAAGAATTATTGTTCGAAAAAGGATGGGTACTGAAAATCACAATATGGATCCTTTTTTGAAACATCCTAGTGATGATCACTTTGACAAGGATGTTTTTGTCATCATTATTGAAAAGAACACAAGAAGGCTTCTAATTGTTGCCATAGATCCTACTAATAATCCATAGGGTTATTATCTTTTTAACATGTGGGAAGTTTCAAATATTGGCACAATCGGTTCATCTATCCCTAAGTATTACACATTATCAAGGAGAATAAAAATTACATAAATAATCACTCGCAATCCTAGCGGGTACAATAATTATGGAAAGTAGATCTCTCCTCAAGTGGATTTAATCACTCATCTGAGGCATAATGACTCTTGAAGCATGGTTTCCATCATTTGTTGTTGGCTTAACTCCTATTCTCTTTCCTTTGTTACTAAGAAGTTTGGCTCCTTAAGGAAAAAATTTGTGTTTTCTAAGGCCGACCAGAGTAAAATGGGAAATCCAAGGAAAAGGTCTAAGTCGTTATCTTGCATTCCTGTAAAGAAAAATGTTGAGTTGTATATTTTTTAAGAAGACGGCCTAACTCCTTTTTTCCAAGCTATGCAAGTTTGTAATGATATGAACACTTCTAAATTATGTAATTTGTGGAAAAATAGATAAGTTTCTATTGAAGGCCTTGAATTCATGGTGACTCCAAACCTCATTGAAAATTCCATGGGTCTAAAATGCAAAGGGCTAAAAGTAGCCAAGAAGAGAAATGGGGAATACCAAAGGTGTATAGATAGTTTCTTCGAAAATGACAAAAAACTTGAGAGATTCCAGAATGGATCCAACAAAGAGAAGCTCTTGGTTCATTTTGGAATGGTAAGTTTACATGTTATGTGTTATTTTACCTTTGAGGGTAGATTCAAAATTCTACATGGGTACCAATTTCCTTTATTGAATCATATTAGGCATAAAGAAAAGATTAATATGCCTTTCTATTTGGTCTCTTCCTTGCATGAATGTATAGACAAGGGTTCTTATCCACCCATTCACCAAGGTCATATCTTGGATATTTACAAGTATGTTCTATCCTCTAACCCACAAAAATCCCCTACCTTTTCTAGCAAACCCTTGGAGATAAATCTTGTTAGTAGCAAACCGCATTCATCCCCCAAAATTCCCTCTGCTGGGTCTAATCCAAAACCCAAAAAAGGTGTTCTAAAATTTTTTGGTGTAGAGACCTATCCTCTTGATAATGTGTTGTTAAATGTTACCCCAACCAAGAGGAAACCCCCTTCTAGTTCTCAAGGACCTAAGAAGAAGAAACTGGATAATAGCCAATGTTATGGGTTGAAGAACGAAACTCAAAATTATTGATGATCCAAATTTTAATGACAAGGGTCTTGGAAGTTTCGGTCCTTCTCAACCTGGAGGGTGAAGGTATGCCTAGTTAGCCAGTGTGGGCCACCACAACAAATGTAATTATAAAAATTTTAAGAAGCTCATCTTTGAGGAGAAGGAGAAAGATTCGTCCAATAAGGAGTTCCTTCCCCATTTTGAAGTAGAAATCCTAGAGAATAGTGAGTCTAAAGAGGAAAATAATGTTGAGGATGATGAAGATTCAAAGGAGATTAATATTGAATAAATGAAAGAGGAAACGAACCTCAAGATAGACAATGTGATCGAAGAGGTTAATATGGAGGATATGAAAGATTTGGGAATGGTCCTTAAGAAATATAATGCTAGCAAGGAAGAAGACAAGGAGGTTCATGGTCAGTAGGAAGAGATAAATTTTGAGTATCTAGAAAGTTTAAAAGAGAATATTATTGACCTTCAAGGCTAGGTTAATAAAATGGAAGAGAAGTTTGACCCTAATGGTGTTAAAGATAAACTTATGGTTATGTAGAATTCTCTAATCAGCATCATCTCTATAGTGGATGGTCATGCAAAGAGCTATCTTTAGCACTATATCTAGGTACTCCAAGATCAAGAAAGAGGAGGAAGAGAGGAATGACCAAGGAGGAGACAACTCAAGACAAGGACAACCAAGAAGAAGCTAGTACGAAATAGATAGACTCCTTAAAAGAGCTGAAGGAGAATTGGGATTTTTTAAATGGTCCCAAGAAATGATGGTTATTATGGCCCTTTGCTATTTTTATGTTCTATTTTATTCTTTTTCTTTGGCATGTGTGTCTTTTTTTTGTGCTTGTACGCACCTTTTAAAGCTTTCTAGTACTTTGTATTTCCTAGTTTCTTATTCTAGCCTGCTACCTCCATGGCTTTTGGTCTTGGTGGTGTCCTTGAGCCTATTTTTCTTGTTAGTCTCTATTGTTTTTGTAACTAAGGAAAAATTCAGGTTAGCAATATAAAGCATAAACAAATGATCTATAAACTAGGACATTAAAGTTTTCCAAAACTTAATCCAATTACAGATTTAATTCTCAATCGCAACAGTAATATGTGATTATGCAATAAACTCTTGAGATTATGAAACTGAGTTATGATTTCAAACACTTTTAATCAGTTATTTGTAATAACATTCATGAGAGAACATAACACCAAAAAAAATGAGAGAACAAGAAAGGGATGGAAGAGAGACACAAATAGTTTGATAACGGAGTTCGTCCTTCAGGACTACGTCTCTGGGTATGCTTCTCAATGTTGGAGCACTTTATTAAGATTTCCAAGCACCTGAAAATTCCTTCTTACAATTCACCAAGCTTACAATAGTCTCCTCACAATCTCATTCACAACTCTTTACAATTCTTGGTGTAAAATCACCTTGTAAAGTTCTCCAAAAATTCCTCAAAAGAGCATAAAATTTTCTCTCAAAACATCTGAATTATCTCTCCACAAAAATGCATAAAGACTCTATCACATCACCTCCTTTTATACATAAATTTTGCATACGGGGTTAAAAACCACCATAATAAATAAAATAACAAATTAAACCCCACACTAACTCATTTATAAAAAATCAATAACTTGCCCATTTTAAAAATAAAACAATAAACAACCCCTTAATAAAACATTTGAAATTTGTTTTTTAAGCCCTTGTCTTATTATATTCACGAGCTATTTTAGTTTAGGGGTTTTAGTTTAAAATTAAAATAACAATTTAATGTTATTTTAGGAGGTTTTTTTCTTTATGAGTTATTTTTTATTTTTTATTTTTAGGAGATTTGGATCCCACCAAATCCGGTTGGGATCCCACAAAATCCGATGGATTTTTGTGAGATAAAATAAGCCTCCACACTTTATTTTCAAAAATAAAGCATGGTACGTGAATTTTTGTGATATTTTTGCCACATCACCTGCAATTCCACGTCACCATCTAGTCAATTGCCATGTCACATGTTGACATCATCATTTTGACTAAAACTTTGACTGGCTCTATTTTTCTCATACAGACTCCATTTTCAAAAATTAAGATAGTTCCAAAATTAGTGCGACAAGCACTACAACTTGGTGTCATTTTTGTTTGGATTTGAGACAATCAATATTTCACCTTTTTGGACACCTGATTTTCCTGTTTGATCGAACCTTTGACTAAACATAACTTCTGCATATGGACTCATTTTGGGCCCATTCAAGTTGTGTCAGGATCGTGTCAGCGAGCTCTATCCAATGATGTAAGTTCTGAGAGATTCTGAGACTGATATTTTTTGAGGTTTTTGGATCCTCTTGGATCATTCCTCCCCATTGAGAAGTTTTTGGACCTCCAAAAGGTCTATTTTTATTTACAATTTAAGTGAGGGAATTTTTGCCTCACTTTTCCAGCATCATCTGTCCTTCCTTCTTGGAACCTATGCATCTGACTCATCACAACAACAATCAAAACTGCACTGATATTGTTAAGTACATTAGTCATATACACATCCACATTCAGTGTTGCCGCTACCAACCATACACTGCTAAAAAGTAGAAGGCTGAATAACAAAACTAAATTTGCGGATGAGAAAAAGAATGTAACATCATGCTTGTCTTTCATAACTGGAACAACCTTAGAATTAGATATGATTTTATGTAATGACACTTCTTATGGTATGGACATAAGTGCCAAATTATTGCTTGCATTAACTACCTTTTTCAATTGTCCCATTGTCACAAAAGATTTATCAATCTTAATTGGATGAGAATGCACGATGTATTCAATTCCTTCCTTAAACAAGTGATATTGATTATGTTCTCTATAGAAGATTGCCTTTCTATCATATAAGTACGGGCTACTCAACACAACCCCACAGATATCAAGTGGAACCACATCAAATTCAACCTCATCTATAAACTTTGATGTTATTGCAAATCTTAAATTGCATTGCTTAGTTACTCACAATTTGTTATCATTGCACACCCAACCTAATGGATAAGGTTTCGTATGTGGCTTTGTTTTTAATCCCAATTGTTTAACAACTTCTTCTGAAATTAGATTAACTTGGGACCCACTATCTATCAGTGCATCAATCTTAGTGTTCTTAGAAATCACCCTTATATGAAACAATTCACATCTTTTGCTATCTTCAAGAACAACACAACTTTTAGAAGTAGAAGCACATGAAACATCAGTGGCAGAATCATTACCAACAAAAGCTTTACCTTTCAAACCAACAACTGTTATCTTTGTTTTGTCATCAGAATCCAATCCAAGATCCTGAATGATAGTTGCGGCCTTTTTCTTTCCTTTACGATCCTTAAACCACATTGGTTTCAATTTTGGATGTAATTTCCAACACTTCACATCTGTGTGCTCGTTCTTCTGAAAATGTGAACAAGTAAGCTTTTCACCTTCCTCTTTCTTCACAGTAGCTGCTTTCTTCTCCTTTCCCTTTTTATTGCCTTCAGTTGGAGGAACAAATTCCTTCTTTGAATTGAAACTTATGTTCCTTCCACCTACTTCAATATGGGTTGCTTGTACACACACTTCATCAAAGTTAGATGGATTAAACATAAGAATTGTATGTTTCAAATGCAAATGCAATCCACCTATGTATGTTAATAAAGTTTCTTGTGTATAAAGAGGAATTCCAAGAGTGAGTGCTTTCTTTTGAAACACCTGTGTATACTCTTGCACAATTTGTCCTTTACCCTGTCTCAGATTTTTCTAGTCCATAACAGCTTGTTGCATATAACCCAAAGGATAAAATTGTTTCTCTAAAGCAAAAGTAAATTCATACCAAGATGAAATGATTTTACCGTGCATAGCAAGATCATCCTGAATATTACTCTCCCACCAAACCAATGCAGTGCCTCCCATTCTAAGAGTAGCTAGCTGAATTTTGGAAGAATCATCCAAGATCTGTTGAACCCTACAATACACTTCAATCTGCTTAAGCCAGTTATCTAGTTTTTCTGCATCCAATTCACCATTATAGATAGGCAACTCAAATTTGACATCTAATTTTAATAAAGGACAATTAGATGATTTTTGTGCAACTTTTCCTTGTGAAGAATGTCTTGGACTTTCAGAAGAAGATGAAGAGGATGAAGAAGAAGATGGGGACAAAGGTTTAGGAGGGTCACTACCACCTCCTACTCATTTACCTTTGTCTTCTTTTGAAGTAGTTTAATTTTCCTCCTTTTTGTTCTTGCATTCCCTTTTCCTCTGTCACTCTTTCCTTTCTTGGAGAAGAACTTCCACCATAGCTTTCATTTCAAGAAAATCTTTTGGAAAGCTTTTTCATCAAGCTCCATAAGACTTTGTTCAGCTGCCATCTCTAATCGTGGAAAAGTCCTTCATTTTCCAATCTCTAGGTTGAACTCTGTAAGTGCACCTTCTCCTTGCTTCAGTTTCAACCTGGTTAACATTCACCACTTGCAATTTTCCTATTAAACTGCTCTGATACCAAACTTGATCTGTAAACTAGGACATTAAATTTTTCCAAAACTTAATCCAATTACAGATTTAATTCCTGATCACAACAGTAATGTGTGATTTGCAATAAACTCTTGAGATTATGAAATCGAGTTATGATTTCAAACACTTTTAATCAGTTATTTGTAATAACATTCATGAGAGAACATAACACCAAAATAAATGAGTGAACAAGAAATAGATGGAAGAGAGACAAAAATAGTTTGATAATAGAGTTCGTCCTTGAGGACTACATCTCTGGGTTCGCTTCTCAATGTTGGACCGCTTTATTAAGGTTGCCAAGCACCTAAAAATTCCTTCTTACAATTCTCCAAGCTTACAATAGTCTCCTCACAATCTCACTCACAACTCTTTACAATTCTTGGTGTAAAATCACCTTGTAAAGTTCTCCTCCAAAAATTCCTCAAAAGAGCATAAAATTTTCTCTCAAAACATCTGAATTATCTCTCCACAAAAATGCATAAAGACTCTATCACATCACCTCCTTTTATACATAAATTTTGCATATGGGGTTAAAAACCACCATAATAAATAAAATAACAAATTAAACCCCTCCTTTGGCTTCTATAATTATAAGCCTTACAAAAAACACACTAACCCATTTATAAAAAATTAATAACTTGCCCATTTTAAAAATAAAACAATAAACAACCCCTTAATAAAACATTTGAAATTTGTTTTTTAAGCCCTTGTCTTATTATATTCACGGGCTATTTTAGTTTAGGGGGTTTAGTTTAAAATTAAAATAACAATTTAATGTTATTTTAGGAGGTTTTTTTTTTTATGAGTTAATTTTATTTATTCATTTTTTAGGAGATTTGGATCCCACCAAATCCGGTTGGGATCCCACAAAATTCGATGGATTTTTGTGAGATAAAATAAGCCTCCACACTTTATTTTCAAAAATAAAGCATGGTACGTGAATTTTTGTGAGATTTTTGCCACATCACCTGCAATTCCACGTCACCATCTAGTCAATTACCATGTCACATGCTGACATCATCATTTTGACTAAAACTTTGACTGGCTCTATTTTTCTCATACGAACTTTGTTTTTGAAAATGAAGATAGTTCCAAAATTAGCGCGGCAAGCACTACAACTTGGTGTCATTTTTGCTTGGATTTGAGACAATCAATTTTTCACCTTTTTGGACACCTGATTTTCCTATTTGACCGAACCTTTGACTAAACATAACTTCTGCATACAGACTCCTTTTGGGCCCGTTCAAGTTGTGTCAGGCTGGTGTCAGCGAGCTCTATCCAATTATGTAAGTTTTGAGAGATTCTAAGACTATGATATTTTTTGAGGTTTTTGGATCCTCTTGGATCAACAAACTAAAGCCTAGCTAACAATGAAGCACAATGGAACATAAAATCATGAACAAATGAACAATCTCACCAAAACCTTCATGCACTCCATGAATCACCTTCATTACCCCTCTCCATTTTGTTGTAAATAGTATTTTCCCTTAGATTTTTGTGAGCAACTAATGACCTATGACAAAGACCTTAGCAAAATATTGAAGGATTGGACTCAACAATTGCAAGTGTACTCAGAAATTTGCAAGCATGAAGAATGACAAATAAGGTTGACATTGCCTTTTTATGGAAAATTCAATTCTTGGATGAATGGCCAGGATTGACAATTGACAAATGCCCTAAGATGGAAGGCTGAGATTGAATATGACAACTAGCAATTAGGGTTAGGGCAGAATTAGGGTAAATTTTGAAATGGAGGGATCTGATTTAATTTTAGGAAAAATAAATCAATGGACAAGAATGCATGTGACAAGAAGATATTGGGCATGGAAAAAGAGATTGTTGGAGAATCAAATAAGAATTTAAAATTATTGATTTAGGAGGTAGTGTTGACTTTTGAATTAAAATTTAATTTAATTCAAAAGAGGTGGGGCCAGGATAGTAAATAATGATTTTCAATTATTTACTTGGTGGGAAAATGGGAATGAGAATTTAAATAAATTATTTTATTTAAATTTGGAGGAAAAGACAAATGGACAATTAAATAATTAATGAAAATTATTTAATTGTAGAGGAAAAGGATAAAGTGAATAATAATTAAATAATTAAATAAATTTAGGAATTTATTTAATTATAGAGAGACAAGAAATTAGTGACATATTTAAATAAATAAATGTAATTTATTTATTTAAATAATCAAGAGGAATAAAAGATAGGAATTAATTAAACAATTAAGAATTATTTAATTAATAGTTGAATTTGGACCATAGGACATAATTAAATATTTTAATTATGTTGATAAGAAGTATGGTAAGTCATGAAAAAATAAAGCTTGTAGGCCTAGGTTATTTTTGTGTATCTACATTTTGCCCCTCTTTGTCATGATGCAGTTTATCGCATTGTGACAAAGAAAACAAGCCAAAAATATGCCCCAGTATGAAAGTGAGGAGAGGAAGGATGACGAGGAGGTAGTGGTATGCCCCCTCGAGAGAACAAGCGGGTTCAGGGAACACAAGTGTGCTCTCGAAATGGATGAGAAGACTAGATGATGAAGGAATAGAAGAAATGTTAGCATGAAGGAGATGGATGGTAGCTTGGAAAAGACAAGGGAGATGGAATGTTCTATGGGAAAGAAATCTTTAATATTTTTCCAAAGTACAAATAGGTGTTGCATAATCATCATTGGGTGGTAAATGTGACAAATGGACAAAAAACACCATGATATGACATAGACCAAGGTGTGCAAGGTCATCCACTTGCAAAAAACAGACAGCCACAGACAAGGAATGTTCTAACTCATACTAAGGGCTAAGTTGCCCCAATATTTTTGTCAAGACACGCCGAAGACAGCAATCAAGGAAAAACTAGTCATGAGATGTCATCACACCTCTAAATCCTTCATGGGACATCCTTGAGGTAGCCAGTAACATGACCAAGAGACAAAACAATAAAAATATAAGACAAAATAGACTAGCAAAATCAACAGGCATTCAATGTGTTTTCCAATATTTGTTTGACAGAGATTGATTGGTTGACTGTTTGATAGTTTGATGATTTGATTATTGGATAGTTTTGATAGTTTGATGATGCCTGTCATCGGGAAGGACACATCTTGAAAAGGCCAATGATGGTGTGATGGAGCCTATCATTAGGAAAGACACATCCTGAAAAGGAAAATGACATTTTGACAGGGTCCAATTCCAAGGACACATCTTGAAGGAGACCATAAGGTGACCAGGTTGACACTGTTTTGGAAATTTAACTAATTTTTGACTTGATGATTGATTGGACTATGTTGTCTATTGGTTTGTGATTTGAATGTTGACATTTTGATGACTGTGTTGTGTCCAAGTTTGACTATGTCTGACTTATTTGGCCAACATGATGAACCTAAAGGACTGACCTAGGTGGCCTTGGGGGCTCATCGATTGATGGCCTTGCCTACCTCATGCACTAAGAGACCTCGTAGTTTGACTGACGCCATGATCAAGGATGACATATTTTAGTGACTTGACATGACTAACCAAGTAACTTATTTATTAGACCAAACTGACCAACTGATATTAAAAACCAAAAAGATTGACTTAGGTGGTCTTGGGGGTGCATCGTCTAATGACCTTGCCTACATGGCAAATGTGTAGAGACCACGTAGTTTGACCATGCTAACTATGATTGGACTTTGACTGATTATGACTCTATTTTTTAGATTTTTTAGAGTTATTTGGATGTTTTTTTGTTTTTCATATTTTTGTGATTTTTTTTTGGATTTTTAACATTTTTTTCTTTTTGAAATTTTTTTCTTTTTGTCTTTTGTCGAATGTTTTGATTTTTTTTGTCTTTTGTCGAATATTTGATTTTTTTCTTTTTGAATGTTTTTGATTTTTTTGTCTTTTTAAATTTTTTTTGTCTTTTTTATGAGGATCATGACAAATGCATGTGAATGATGCCTACAAGCAAACGAGCAATCATGCACAAGAATCCAAGGATAAACATGATCTCGCCACTAGTCAAGTTGAATACCAATTGACAGGTGATGATGACAATGATGACGTTGTTTGACGTGAGATGGAAACATCCTGAAACAACATGAGGATGATGATAATGTGATTGAAGGATCAAGGTTTGTAACAAGTCTAGAAACAAAGCCAAGGAATTTTTTGGATCATGTACTAGGTTGCAAGATTGGATTGCATGGATTATGATTGATTGCATTTGGAATGACTTGGTTAGGACTATATGGGATGATGGAGGATCCTTAGACCATTGACAAGATAGGCGATAGGTATAAAAGGAGGATGAATGGATTTGGTTAAAGATAGGAGACATGAGGGTTATTGGCTAGAATAATTATCATATGGTCTCCAAGGACTATGTCGCATAAGGATAATTTGTTTTCTCCAAGGTATGGGTTTGGATAATACTATGAAGGCAAGGACATTATATTTCATGAATAGTGTATAACCAGAGGATAGACATGTCAAGAGTTTTTCCAAAGCCTGATTTATGTTTGTACCCCAATCCTTATCAAGATCAAAGTAGGTGGGAAAATGGATGGAAATGATATGGATTAAATGGATAGATGGAAATTTCATAAGAAATGTCATGTGAAAGGTATGGGAGATGAGACAACTTTCCCCCAAGTGTAATGGTCCACATGGATAATTTATTTTACACATGATGCCTATTTTCCAGATTTTCATCATGGTACTTATCTAAAGTGCTATAAGAATGGTTTTCACTATTGGACGAAAATTTTGTTTTTTAATATTTTCTTGACTTTTTTCTTTTTTTGGTGTCACCAAGATGCCTGTTTGCCAGGTTTTCATCAAGGTAACAATTTTTTGAGTTTTCAATTTTTTGTATTTTTTGGATGGCCTTGATGCTTTAGATAATCACCGATTGTTCTGAGTCCTTCAATGGTGTTGATGTAGATACTGGTGCCATGATATGCCAATAATGACCTTTATGAAGCAATTACCTTGTCAAGATCATAGTGTTTGCATACAACTGATTGATGTTATTGTGATCCTTGTTGATACTAGAGTTGGCCTTATCAGAATACGCACATCACGATAGAGTGCGATGAGAGTCCTTACAATAAAGAGTTGCTACCAAGATGTGACGAATTTGTGAGGTATGTCTTTTGTAATGATGGATGATGGTAGATGTGGAAAGATAGTTTGGACGTTTGGATGTAGCAATTTTTAGTTTCCAAAATTGGGATGGTGGATGACGGAGTTTGGAATTTTGATTGGGATAGTGTATGGAAACAATTTTAGATGCCTTGCTTGATGACCATTTTGAAGGAGGTGGACATTTATTATATGTGGGAGTCCTCTTTACTTGTGGCTCCATAATTTGATTGACTTTTGGATTTGGAATATTTTCTTTGCTTGATCCATTTTTCTTTAGGATCCATTTTAACTCCATTTGTCCACTTGGATTTTTGTTTGATTCCATGGCCTTTGAAATTTGATTTTGAACTTTGGATTTGTAATAATTTTATTTTTGTTGGTTCTGAATGGAAAGTTTATTGGAATGATGGTTTATGGTGTGGATGGAAGGAGTGTTGGAAGCAACCTTATGATAAGGACTACTCATGGCCCCCATTTTGATCTTTGTATCAGATAAAGTTACCCACAATATCGAGGAGGTACCACTAACATCATTATATTTTCTGACTGAGGAATAGCCAAGACCTTGATGTCTATAATTTTCCTAAAACTGTACCAGTTCTAGAATTCCTTGCTTGTGTAGGCCTAATCCTTTTCCTTGATATTACATTCTCTAAGAGATTCTGCTTGTGATGGGGCATTTGTCATTTTGGAAGCAACATGCAAACCCATCATTGTGTATGCAGAGATCATTACTTAGTATTTTCTCATCTGCAAGAAATCCTGCTTTGAAAAAGATATGCAATTCTAGTTGATAAGATGTTGCTTTACTGACATATTGGATATATTTTTTATTAACATCTTTGGTCTAATTTTGTGGCATATCATATTCAAATGATTTTACTGGTGCTTCCAAGTCAATGTCAAAACCGTCTTTATGGTCAGTGTCATAGAGTCCAGTGAATTCAGCTATAGCTGGATCATTTGCAAATATGTCTAGAATAGGAGAATCTTGTTCTAGAGGAAGATCATCTATGTGTCCCATGGGAGAAATTGTATTATTTTGGGAAGTGTCGATATTCAGAGCTTGGATAGGGTTGTCTTCAAGTGTTTGATCATGAATGGCATAAAGGTCAAGGAGTGGATCATTTTGGATTTCTTGATCAATGGTAGTGTATTGTTCAAATATGGGTTCGTCTTGGATGGCATGATTGGAAATGGAATCGTGATCAAGGATAGGTATATTTTGGATGTCATGATTATCTAGAAGGACTTCTTGGATGGACTTAAAGATGGGGTCATGGGATGGACTACTTTGATCTTGACATGAAGGTGATGCCATGATGTCATGCTTTTGAATTTCTTTTTGACATGTGTCCTCAAGTTTAGTAAATGGGATGTGACTTTGGAGACCATGATGAGATGTATTTTCATGACTAAATGTAGATTGGGATATAGTGTCTTGGAAAGGATTAGTGGATGAAGGACTAGGATAGGACATGGAGGCTTGGAAGGGGTTAGTGGATGGTTGGTTTCCCTTGTCAAAGTTAGGATAAGGGTGATAAATGGATGTTTGTTCTGTATAAATGGTATGGGTTGTGTTAATTGATTCTTGATAGTGAGGGTAGATGGTTGAATGACTAGGAATTATGGATTGTTGGTAGGAAGGGTATGTGGGTGATTGACTATGGGTTGTGGTTGGTTGGTATTTGGATTTGAAGAATTGTCTTTTGAAGTCTATGGCTTGTTGGTATTGACCATTACGGAGTAACTAGTATTCAAATTGACTAGCGAGCATATCAAGATGAAGGGAAGACATGGTGGTGGATGGTATGAGACTAAGACTATGTTTTTGGTATTTTTTTGGAATAAGAAATGAGGAGTGTCTCAATGAAATGTGACAATAATGTCTAAAGAGGATGTTGGATGGCCAATGTGAGGTGACAATAATGTTTATTAGGGATGTAAATTGATAATAATGTCTAAGAGGAATGTATAATGCAAGGTGATAATGATGTCTAAGAGGAATATCTAATGCAAGTCGAGAAATGACGAAAGAGTTTGGATATGCTATGGCAATGTATAAATATGTTATGGGAGTGTTAAATGCAAGGTGTAAGCAAGCTCGAGGAAATCAACTTTGGGAGATTTGAGAAGAGGTTTACTAACCATCAAAATTTTAGCCAATGCTTCAATTTTAATTGTCAAAGGACCTTTTGTAAGACCAAGTGAAATGACAAAGAGACAACGTGAGTTTCCCAAACTAGACTTATGAGATGGAAAAGACTCACTCAAAATGAAAATGACTATAGGTGTAACAAGTGACTTGGTCAATGACAATTTTTTTTCTTGAAGCAATGGTTTACACAAGGTGTGGAAAGTTGGCCTATTCTGAAATCTGCAAAGATAAGGACCTAAGAGTTTGGCTAAGCTAGAAGTGATTAGGAATCCTAAAATGCAAGTTCGCAATGGTATGCCTATTGTTAAGACTAAATGACAAACTTGAAGATGTAATGGTGGATTGTTTGAGCAAATATTTCTGGTTTTTGTACAAAGATCACTGTAAAAAGGTAATCAGAGATAGCTATTGAAGGTTTGACCTCAGATTGTGATAGTGACAATTTTTTTCTAAGTGATAGGTAGTTATAGTTCAGGACAGTCAATTGCATTGCAGATTTAACAAATGCATCATTTATCAGCAGTTGTGTTTCAAGTTTAGCAAATGCGTTGCAAGACAGCCAGTTGTGTTTCACAGTGAATAGGGTTTGGTTTTTTCTGCAATTTTGACTAGGTTTTTCTACAATTTTGACCAAGTTGTGAATTTTTTCTAGTTTGATTATGGTTTTACAGACTTCAAAGGTGTTTGTTTGTCTATTTATTCAGCAAATACTTTCGCAAACACTTTATCTTGTCTTGGGTTGTTTGATACAAGCACTTTGGAAAACATGCACAAATCCTAATCAGAAAGGGATTGTATACTTGGTAGAGCTCATCGAAATACCTTGAATCAATGTTGAACACCTCTCCTTCTTGAGAGCATATAGCTTAGAAGATTGGTGGCACTGGCTCCCCTCCATGGCACTCACTTCTATGGGTGCACCAACTTTGAATTCCCCAAAGAGGAATTTGCTATCTCTACTCAAGGGAGTCAGTAGTGAGTATCTTTGGGCATGATACTATACCCAACACTATACCAAGAAATGGCTGAAAGGTGAGGCTTCTAAAAACAAGAGGGATTTAGTGAATACTCGGGGACATGGAACATCGCGAGTGGCCAACAAGCCACTTAAGGCTTTAATCACTCTACTACGGGATCTTATACATTTAAAAGAAAAGGTGGGTACCCTATTTCAAGTGACACTACATGGCTAAGGCCTACATACCATGAAACCTTGACATTTTAGTCTTATCCTTTTATATACCGGCCTGAGCGAAAAACTAGTTGGAGTCATTCCCTCTTTCGAGGCAAGCCCCTCTAAAGGTAAACAAAAGTGAATTGAAAACTTTGCTTTTGGTCACCCAAGATCGCACTAAGGCATGAGGAGAGTGCATACACAAATATTTCAATTCACACTTGCAAGGTTGTTCATTTTAATGCCCAAATCCGAAATGTGTGGGTGGAAAAGCAATAATCCCTAAGTGCTTTTGATTCTCCAAATCACTATGAGGCACAAGAGAAGTGCATATGCACTAAGAAATTACTACCATACCACAAGACACACCAAACACTTGTAAATTTTAACCCAACTTATTATGAAACAAACAAGGTTCTTTTTAGTCCAATTCCATGAGAATGCAAGTATATTTTATCCTTGATGAGTGTAGATGCAAGTTGTGTTCTTTTTAAACCTAATGAATGCAGATGTAGTTCATTTTAAGCCATGAATGTGATATGCAAGTTGTGGTTTGTTGTTTGCTTGTTGCTTAAAAATGAAGAATTTTATGAAAAATGAACAAAACAAAATTAGTGTCCTCCTCCAGCTTGCCACATGCTACCAATAGAATATTAGTAACCAGAAAACTCTATCCCACTAAACCATAAATGCATAAAACTACAAATACTTGTAGAAATTAAAAGCAAACCCTAGACAAGCAGTTGCATCGCAAAACTGGCAGATGCAACTCACGGGAATGATCAAATGTTTCTCAAGAATTGTGACTGCAACTCACAGGATGTTGACTGTGGTTCACCAAAGCAAATGCGGCTCAAGTTTTTGTCGACCATGGCGAACCTGAAGGACGAATGCGGAAAACAACAGTCAATTGTGGCACATGAACTTGAACTTGCAAAGTAGCCAAAAATCTACCAAAAACAAGTGATATAATGATGCCTATGATATGACCCTAGGGTTAGACTGATAAACCAGAAAGCCAAATAACCCAAATTTGACACAAATAACCCTAATTAAAGAAAATCTAAATATTCCCTAATGCAAAGCAGTTGCATCATTTGGCTGGCGATTGCATCATTTTCTCTTTGGCAATTGCGTCAAACCGTACCTACAACCTACAAAATCAAAAAATCTGTACGGAATCTACAAAAAAAATTCCCTCCACGTCAGGTTCACCAATTTAACTAAGGAAAAATTCAAGTTAGCAATATAAAGCATAAACAAACTAAAGCCTAGCTAACAATGAAGCACAATGGAACATAAAAGCATGAACAAATGAACAATCTCACCAAAACCTTCATGCACTCCATGAAACACCTTCATTGCCCCTCTCCATTTTGTTGTAAATAGTATTTTCCCTCAATTTTTTGTGAGCAACTAATGACCTATGACAAAGACCTTAGCAAAATATTGAAGGATTGGACTCAATAATTGCAAGTGTACTCAAAAATTTGCAAGCATGAAGTATGACAAATGAGGTTGACATTGCCTTTTTATGGAAAATTCAATTTTTGGATGAATGGCTAAGATTGGCAATTGACAAATGCCCTAAGATGGAAGGTTGAGATTGAATATGACAACTAGCAATTAGGGTTAGGGAAAAATTAGGATAAAATTTGAAATGGAGGGCTATGATTTAATTTTAGGAAAATTAAATCAATAAACAAGAATGTATGTGACAAGAAGATATTGGGCATGAAAAAAGAGATTGTTGGAGAATCAAATAAGAATTTAAAATTATTGATTTAGGAGGTAGTGTTGACTTTTTGAATTAAAATTTAATTTAATTCAAAAGAGGTGGGGCCAGGATAGTAAATAATGATTTTCAATTATTTACTTGGTGGGAAAATGGGAATGAGAATTTAAATAAATGATTTTATTTAAATTTGGAGGAAAAGACAAATGCATAATTAAATAATTAATGAAAATTATTTAATTGTAGAGGAAAGGGATAAATTGAATAATAATTAAATAAATTTAGGAATTCATTTAATTATAGAGAGACATAGGAAATTAGTGACATATTTAAATAAATAAATATAATTTATTTATTTAAAAAATCATGAGGAATAAAAGATAGGAATTAATTAAACAATTAAGAATTATTTAATTAATAGTTGAATTTGGACCATAGGACATAATTAAATATTTTAATTATGTTGATAAGAAGTATGTTAAGTCATGGAAAAATAAAGTTTGCAAGCCTAGGTTATTTTTTATATGTCTACAGTTTTTGCTACTTCAATATCAAGGCCCTTTTCCCTACTTTCTAATAAAAAACAAATACAAATTCATATAATATTCAATAAAAATCACATTTTACAATTCAAAAGAAGGTAATACCATAAATTGCACAACGTCTAACTAGCTTTATGAAGTGAGATTTATAATTTTATTACAACACTTAAAAACACCAAAATAATTTTAGTAGTAATTCTAATCAATAAAAAAGTAGCATTTGTAATACTTAATGTAGACATGAACAATGCAAATCAAATATTTTAACAAAATACATATCTCAACTCACTTATCTTTAACAATATTTTATATGATTAGAAATCATTGAACCAATTTTATAAATTACAAACTACATCTACTTCTTATATATTGAGTAAGATCCCACATTTCCCTCTCACTTTTTTTGAATTTTATATTTTTATTATATTGTTCAAACTAATAGTCCTTCATTAACACGCTTTATTTTTTCTCTTGTCATAGAAATAAAAAATAACAAAATATTAGAAGGGGAAAATACATTGTGCAATTGCAACAAGACAAGATGTACATGTATTATTTTATACCAATAGTTTCAAAATATTATGGTATTCCATCTTTTAGCTACTACTTACAATTGCTTTATACATCCAAAAAAGAGCTTTCCAGGAAAGTTTTCATCAAAGAACTTAATGCATATACAAAATTAGAAATGTACTTAAAGTAGATGTCATTATCACATATAGAAATCATATAGACACGATAAAAAGTACACTTGATGTCTTCCATCTTGGTTTAATTGATCACAAAGGAGAAATACAATCACCATGAAACTAACTGAAAATATTGTACAAATGTTTGAGAAAATGATATCTTCTATAGAAAGTATTTATATTACTAGTTTAAAAATTAATTCCAAAAGAGAATATGACTGTGGTGATTGTGAGTCCATTTTGTTGTTGAGCCATTTAATATAATATAAAACATCCATCACATTTCTCAAGATTATGCCTTTATACCAAGCACTACTATTAGATTACTATTGGAAAGTATAAATCACTATGGAATTGGAAGTGTGGGTTCAGTTGTTCTTGATTCTAAAAGAACAAATTTCTAATATCTATTAGATGGTGAGATTGAAAATGACAAGGAAAAGGTGATAAACAATCTTATTTTTTGATTCCTTTCTATTGAATATGTTATTCTTCACAATATTTTCCTCTTCAATACTTTCTCATAAATATCCCTTATTTTCTTTAACAATTACAATTGCATCCAAGCTTAGTGCAACAATTTATAGCAATCAAAGAATGTGTTCTAAGGAAAGACTTCCCTACAATGTTGTTCAGAAAATTGATAAATGACTTGATACAAAGGCTTGTACTTTTTACACTTTCCAATCAATGTGCATTGCTCCACTGTCAAACAATACAACCTTGAATCATATTCAAACCTATTGAAATGGTAGATAAAATTACATCTTCAGATTATATAATTGCACAACAAATAAAATCATATATTATTGATGCTTTCAAATGATTCTACATTGCAATAAATATGGCTTTATAAAGCCCTTATTTCCCTACCAACTACCCAAAACTACTTATGAGTGTCACATATCATTTTTGATCCCTCTAGTTTATGTTATATTTTGATATCTATTTTGATTTATATTCCAAAACTTGTTTTAAAAAGACATTTCTATTATGATGTCGATTCATCTTTATATCAATTTGATATTGCTTCAAAAGAAATGTATATGTCAATTTGATTATCTTGAGATGTTAATAAATGATTTATATTATGTCTTAGTGATGCTATTTTTCATACTAACTACCTTGTTTTGATGAGGTGAATTTCTCTATAGTCTCATATGTTGGAATTATGTAGATGTATGAGTTTGAAATTTGTTAATCTTTAAGGCTTATATTTGATTGACTATAGTAACTGAGTTTAAATAAGACTATGTGGGTATAATATGTATCAACCTCTATATTATATTTGAATAATTTTCTCTTTTGCATAAACCCTACTCAATTTATATGAGGAACATATTGAGGAAATCTTGGAAATTGTATTCTTTGGTTCATCTTGTGGTCAATCAAGAGGCTCCATTGTAAATGTATGTTATGATTGATTTGATCATTATTTAAATGCTTTCATTGGTATTCATTGTGATCATATAAGTCATTAATGTTACCAATTTTTTATGGTATACAATGTGATTGAAAAGGTTATTATTATTTCTTGTATTTTATGAAATATTCTATGACTGAATAAGTCACCATTATCCCTCTATTTGGTGAAATATTTTAAGATTCTTTAGGAATAATTTTGTAAACCTCGAACAATGGAAATAAAGGAATCATAAGTCAGAGATATGTCAAATTTTATCTTATACTTTGATGTTTCAAACAATAGACTCTATGGTTGAGTTTGACTGCGCATATTTTGTTGCTTTTATGTGGACTAGATTTGGTTGAGGACTATATTATTTTCCATATGTTATAAAATCAAGTAAACTTATTTAATGATAGAATGAAGAAAAGATAGTATAATTATTCAAATCAATACCTATGTGTATTGAACAGTATACATATATGCTAACATTATCCTATTAGGTAAAAGCATTATGTATATATATATATATGCATGTATAAATTTATGAAATATATTATGTGAACTCATGTTCTTATTATGTGGAATATGTTAGACATTTATTATATAAATTAAGACAACAATGTGTATGATTGAGATTTACGACTGTTATATGTTTTTGAATTATTAAGGTTTAAATGGCTGAACCATTATGTTGTGAATAACTAAGATAGATCTTTTTAGAAATAAAGAAGAATGTCAATATTTAAACCAATTTGCATCTTGCATGTGAAATTTTACTTTACCGATAACCAATTTGAGAAAGAGGTGTGTGAACATACTAAACACATTATCTTAATGAAACATATTTATTTTATTATTAAATCTTTGGCCAAAGTAATAAAAAATCACTACTTGAATTGTTGATTCACAGTGTCCATTTTGTTACAATAAATTAGATAGGTCATACTCAACTAGAGGGTCTCTAAAGTTGTATGAAAAATTATTGTAGGTTATAACACAACACTAGTTCACAAATGGCATGATGATCTTAGAGTTTCTCTTGATCTAATACCCTCATGAAGGGTAGGGCAACTTGCAGTTAGAAGGTGTGTGGGGGATCATCGATATGTGGTTGGATGAAAAGCACTCTAGTGATAATCTCCCTCTTGAATTTGAGATGTCAGAGACTTGGTTCATCAGATACATTACTTTTGATATCACATAGCTTTGTATTATTATTAATGCATTACACTTCATGTCTATGATATGAATTTTGCATCATATCATATTGATCCATTCTCAAAATGATGTAATACTCGATAGAAGTATTGTAATATTTTGATAAAATAGAATGATGATATGCTTCATAAGTAAAGCATGTTCAATTATATTATCTTATAAAGAAATGTAAGTATTTGATGTAAAGAACTTGGTATATGATAAATTTTAGGATTTGAATCTTCTATCCTTTATGAAATTGGAAATAAATCTTATGCTATTATGCTTTCAAATAAATTAGTATTAGTTGTTCAAAAAAATTAGAGTGTTTTCCAATTAATGATCTGGTAGATTCATTGTATCTAGTATTAGAGCATAGTTTAAACACTAGGGCCTGTAAGCCTACTATGCATAAATTTTTCAAAAATATAGCCTTGTGTTAAACTTTGAACATAGAAATGGGAAAATCAAAAGCTAGGAAAAAGAAAGGAAAGGAAAAGAAATCTAAGAAAGTAAAAGGGAAGTTAAAACCAAGAAAATTATCAGTTATGAAAGAGAGTCTTGGCTATCCAACTCCAAAAGCCTAGTTGATGCTCTCAATCAAATCAAGCTAGAAAGAGAGAAATGAATGGAATAATCAATCTTTGCTCTAGTCAAACCTATAAAACCTTCATTGATTTGAGACATTCCCTTCGGGTGTGGTCACCAAGTGTCGATTTTAAGTAATGAGGTGATTGAGGAGTACCTGTGTGTACATATCACCTCAAAATTTGTCTTTCTAAACTATGAAAAAGAGGAGGAACTTGAAGAAATTCCCCTCTCTAATAATGATATGCAACTCTAATAAAACCTTAAGAGAATAAGGATGTAATAATCCAATTATATGAATAAAATATTTTTTCTTCTAAATATGTTGTGTCTTGAAGTAAGATAAAAACTAAAATTTTATTAATCTTGAGGTTCAAAGAAAAACTTCAAATAATGCATGTATTTCAGTAGATCATTAACTCATCTCTTTTAACATCACCCTCGCGGACTAATAAAGCCATGGTTACTTGCTAGGTGCAATTTTGATGAGAACAAGAGTAAACCCTAGAAGTAGTCAAGATAGATATGGTCAACCTTTAGAAAACCCTATGGAGAAGTTTAATCAAATATTGAATAGATTAAGCAAAACCAATAAAATTATTGAAGCTATGGAGCAAGAGGTAAGAGGGGTAGATAACCATGACAATGAAAAAAAATCAATAAAATGGTAAAAATAGTTGTCAAAAGCATAGTACCCATGAAGGGCAAGGGGAAGTTTATCAAGACCAAGAAAGTCAAAGAGAATTGGAAACTCATTTAACCAATGAACTTGCAAGGGATATGAAGAAAATTACCCCACCATATTTTGATGGAACAATGATAGGAGATGGAGCTAAAGAATAACTCACTGATGTAGAAAAATACTTTGAGACCAAGAACTATTGAGAGATAACTAATGCAGTTTGGGGAGCTTATTAGTTATTTGGTGAAGAATCCACCTAGTGGATGAATAATCAGACTAAACTAGGATAAAATTCCTTGTATCTGACTTGGGACCAATTTGTGGTTATTAACAAAGGTGGTTACCTCAGTTGTACTTTGATCAAAAATTGATTGATTTCTAAAATCTATGTCAAGGATATATCTCAATGATGGAGTATTAGGAGAAGTGCACTATTGAAGTATGTACCCCAATATCTATATGATGATAAATTTTGAATAAATAAATTCATCATGGGTTTGAATGCAAAAATTTGAAGTAAAATAGATGTTCATGGTCCAACATCCACCATGGACCAAGTCTTTGAGAAGGCAATTAAGGAGGAGAAAAAATTGAAGTCTATCTCAACATACCCAGACAAGACTAGAAAGACGTTTGAATGGTCCAAATCAATACCATCCTTCAAGAAGAATAATTAGAATCAAGACTCCAAACCTGAGTCAAATGGGAAAGGATCTAGAAATAACATAAATGACCCCAAAAATGGAAAACAAAATAAAGATTTCAAGAAAATAGATAATTTCAAGAATAATCATCCCACAAAGAAGAAAGGATGTCTTGGTGGAGGTTTCAATTATGGAGATCATTATGTAGATCAATGTCCAAAAAAATTAGGGGAACCAATTTATTGAAGCTATTCTCTCCCATCTTAGCAAGCAACATCTTAGTAAAGGATCCATTCAGCTACCAATAATAATCAAGTAGATTATCATATCACACCAACTGAGACTACAAGTACTTTATTTGGTATACCTATCTCCACTTTAAAAAACATTGGTGCAACTTAAAATTTTATAACTCCTAGTTTGTTAAAAATAATTCCAAAATTATTGGTTATATGGCTAAAGCTTGGCCAATATAATACGTGAACCAGTCAAGAACTTAGGTAGAGAAATTTCTATTTGAACTTGAAGTTATATTACCTTCCTTTTCATCAAAATTCAACCATTGTGTAGCTCCTTTATGGTTGTATGATGACATCCTAGGAATGAATTGGATATGGAATCATAGAGACAAAGTAGATTGTTTTAGCAAAACAATCAAATATCTAGATGATTTTGAAAATCTTGTTTTAATTCAAGGAATTTAACATAAATTTAAGATTAGAGAGACCTTAGAAATGCAACTAATCATATCCAAATGAAAAGGGTGTCATATTTTTGCAGTTAAGATGGAACAAATAGAAGAGTTTGAGGAGTTAGTTGTTTTAGATAGCATATTCTTCTATGATTTTTAGAAATTATATGAAGTTAAAGAGGGATTGCTTAAGAAATATAAGGAACCTTATATTCAAGATTATCCTTTTCTCTGTGAGTTCTAGGATGTTTTTCCTAATGAACCACAAGGGCTACCTCCTAAATAAGCCTTTGATTTTGTAATAGATATAATATTAAGCTCATAACCTATGTCCAAATTACCCTATCATATGACCACAACAAAGTTGATGGATCTCAAAGCCTAGTTATAGGGGTTGTTAGCAAAGGGTTTGATTCAACCTAGTGTATCACCCTAGGGAGTGCCTATGATTTTCATAAAAAGGAAGAACAAAACGTTAAGCTTATGTATATACTATCATATGGTTAACAAAGCAATGATAAAGAATAAATACACCACATCAATGATATTTTTGATAAAATACATGGCACAACTATCTTTTCAATAATTGAATTAAGATAAGGATACCATCAATTGAGATTGAAGGATGAATACATCCATAAAACAACCTTTAGGGCAAGGTATGAGAATTATAAATTCATAATTTTACCTTTTGGTTTAACCAACACACCTACAACATTCATGAACCTGATGAATAATGTCTTCAAAGATTGTCTAGACAAATTTGTATTTGTATTCTTAGATGATATTTTAATATATTCTAGGAACAAACAAGAGCATATGAAATTTTGATATTTGTCCTGCAACAATTAAGAGAACATAAATTGTTTGGTAAGCTATCAAAGTATACCTTCTTCCAAAAAGAGGTGCAATAACTAGGACATATCATTTCTACATTTGAAAGGAATTGCAATAAACCCTTCAAAGATTAAGGCTATCCTAGAATAACTTGTACCTAAGAATGTGCATGAAGTATGTAGTTTTAATGGTTTAGTAGGGTATTATAAGAAGCATATTTTGAACTTTTTGAATATTTCCAATCTGATCACTTCACTTCAAAGGAAAGGAAAATAATTTGAATGGTTAGAAAGTACGAAGAGGCCTTCTTATCTGTAAAGAAAAGCTAAATTCTACACTAATCCTTAGAGTAATAGACCTTGAAGGTCATTTTGTAGTAATCATAGATGCTTCAAGTGAAGGGTTTGGTGGCATACTTATGCAATATGGACATGTAGTAGCATATGAGTCCAAAAAATTATGACCATATGAGAAAAATTATGCCTTACATGATTTGGAATTAGCAGCAATTGTGTGTGCTCTCCAAGTATGGAGACACTATTTGCTAGGAAATAAATTTGATCTTCAATCAAATAATCAAGGCCTCAAGTATATTTTCACCCAACCAAATCTCAACTCTTGACAAAGACAGTGGTTGGAACTACTATAAGATTATGGTTTTGAAATAATTTGTATAAAAGGGAAGGAAAATCATGTTGTCGATTCACTAAGTCATAGAAGACACATTGCAACAATGATCTCAATTCAATCTAATTTTCAAGATCAAGTAGTAATGAATTTTTCAGAAGATGAATTCTATAAGAAAGTCAAGAAAGCACTATCAAATAATCCTTGGGATTCCAGGTACAAGGGATATCTTTTTATTCTGATGAACTATTGATATATAAGGACCAAATGTATGTTCCTAATCATAATGATATGAGGAATATTGTGTTGAGAGAGGCTCATTGTGCTCCATATTTTGATCACCCTGGAGTTTAACTAAACTTTTAGTGGATGTAAAACCACTTTATTTCTAAAAAGGAATGAAACACGATGTTGCAAGTTTTGTAGCATGATGTATGGAATATCGACGAGTCAAGATTGAACATCAACATCTAGTAGGATTTTTGTACCCCCATCGAGTCCTCAAATGGAAATGGCAAGTGATTAGCATGAATTTTGTTCAAGGCTTACCCATGTCAATAAATAGACATGATGTAATTCTTGTGGTAGTAGAAAAAATCACTAAGGTAGCTTACTTCATTCCACAAAATATTATAGATGGAGAACCTATCATAGCAAGAAAACTCATACAAAAAATCTTCATATTGCATGGAGTTCTTGAGAAGGTTATCTAAGATTGAGATGTGCGAATGAATTCAAAGTTTTGCAAAAACCTTGTTTTTAACTCTATAAACTCAACTAAACATAAGTTTTACTTATCATTTTGAGATATATGGTCTAACAAAAAAGAGTAAATCAAGTACTAAAGGATTTATTGAGGATGTACTATATGGATCAACAATATAAATGAGAGGAGTACCTACCACTGGTTGATTTTTATTATAATAACTCATATTATTTTGTAATTAAAATTACTCTTTTTAAAGTATTATATGGCATGAAGTATTGAATTCTTATTAGTTCAAATAAACTAGAGGATAGGATTAAATTTTGGCCTAAAATGCTATTGGAAAAGGAGGAGCAAATCAAACAAATAAAAAATATATTAGCAAAATACATGATAGATATAAAATTTATATTGATGCCAAGTGTACTCTGTGACTATTCTCAATAGGAGATAACGTACTCTTAAGATTCAAGCCCAAGAAGAGCTCAATAAATTTTGGAAATTCTACCAAATTAGTACAAAGATATGTGGTTCCATTTGAGGTCCTATAAGTAATCAACCTAGTTGCTTTCAAAATAGCTCTATCACCAATTCTTGCTCATATGCATGGCATTTTCCATGTTTCTTATCTAAAAGGTATATATCAAGATTTAATATATTATTTATTGGAATTCTCGTCAAGTTCATGATCTAGGAGTGGTCATGATCAAGCCTCTTAGAGTGTCAAAAATTTTCAAGCTCCACCTAAATAACAGAGAAGTCACTCTATGCAAGGTCTAGTGGGAAAAATATTTTGAGGTCAATGCCACTTGGGAGAACTATGAAGAGTTTTAACAAATATTTCCACACATATTTAATTAATTTATTACATAGAAAGAAAATTGTTTCTTGTTTTACTTTTAGTTTAAAAACTAAATCATCGAGGACGATGATCTTTATTTAAGGGGGAGGAGATGTCGCATCCCATTTTTTACCCCTCTATATTATGTTATATTTTGATATGTGTTTTGATTTATATACCAAAACATGTTTTTAAAAGATATTTATACTATGATAATGATTCAACTTTATATCAGTTTGATATTGCTTCAAAATAAATGTATGTTTGAAGTTGATTATCTTGATATGTTAATGAATGCCTTATGTTATGTCTTAGAGATATGGTTTTTCAAACTAACTACCTTGTTGTTTTGATGAGGTGGATGCATGAGATAGTTTTTCCCCCTCTCAGATGAGGAGAGAGAGCACCATTAAAGAGAGGGAAGTAGATTTGAAAGAAAAGCCAAGATCACTATAAAACTAAGAACACACACACAATTTATTGTATGGTTTCAATAAATGTAGATGTTTACCTTTAGTTGTTTGATTTTTGTACATTTGGCTATCTTTTGTATTTTTAGTTGCATGATCGCTAAATGTTGTATAAATTACTCCATAATTGTTGTCTAATATATATGTTTTTCTTAGAATATTATCTTAAAAAGGTAAGTGCACTACAAAAAATCCCTATGAAATGTATTATGTTGTTGCTCCATTTTTGCTTCCACCCACTGTTTTAATGTATTTTTCTCTAATTTTTTGGAAAATTCGGCGCTATTTTTGGTGTTTTTTGTGCCAACCAGAACAAGCAAGCTATAATTCAGGCACAAATTAGTGCCAAAATTAGCGTCAAAATTAGCACCAAGATTAGTGTCAAAATTAGCACCTAGTGTAGCACCCATAATAATGCCAAGATTAGCGTTGAACTTAACGCCTACGGTAATGCCCAGATTAGTTCCTAAATTAGCAACCAGATTACCATCTACATTAGTGCCCATATTAGCGCCTAATGTAACGCATATTTTAGCACCTACTTTAGAGCCTGTTTTAGCACCTTATTTAGTGCCTAATTATTCTAATCTCACAGGGATTAAGGGTGTTAAAACAAAAAATCCTTCCCCAATATTCACTAGCCTTCAATTGCTTGCCTACATTTCACTTGCATCAAAAGATCCACTACCTTTGATTTTTCATTGTATTTAACATGAAATGCAACATTTGTGTGATAAGATCCATACTGTCACCAGCATTCCCTTTGTATATACCCATTTATTCCTCCAGATAATCATAAACAAAGCAATTTTTTCCTTTACCGCAGTACTTTGTGCAAATTAAGGGTTGAGGGTTGAGGGATTAAGGGTTGAGATTTGAGAATTGAGGGTTAAGGGTGGTTTAATGTATAGAGTAGAGGGTGTAAGGGTTTAGGGTTTAAGGGTTGAGGGTTGAGGGTTAAGGGCGGTTTAATGTATATGGTAGATGGTAGAGGGTAGAGGGTGTAAGTGTTTAGGGTTTAAGGGTTGAGGATTGAGGGTTTAAGGCTGAGGGTAGAGGGTTGAGGGTATATGGTTCAAGAATTAGGGTTGAGGGTCCAATGTATAGGGTAGAGGGTATAGGAGTTGAGGGATTAGGGTTTAAGCGTACTTGATGGTTGAGGGTAGAGGATAGAGGGTACTTGAGGGTTTAAGGGTTGAGGGATTAGGATTGACTAGGGTAGAGGGTATTGGGATGTTGAGGGTAGAGGGATGTAGAGGTTTTAATAGTTTAGGGTATTGGGTTGAGGGTATAGGGTTGACGGATTAGGGTTGAGGGATCAGGGTAGAGAGGGAGGGATGGATTAAGGGTTGAGGGACTAAGGGTTGAGGGTTGATAATTGAGGATTGAGAGTAGTTTAATGTATAGGGTAGAGGGTAGAGCTGGTAGAGGGTGTAAGGGTTTAGGGTTTAAGAGTTGAGGGTTGAGGGTTTAAGGTTGAGGGTAGAGAGTTGAGGGTATATGGTTCAAGGATTATGGTTGAGGGTCCAATGTATAGGGTAGAGGGTATAGGGGTTCAGCGATTAGGGTTTAAGGGTACTTGAGGGTTGAGGGTAAAGGGTTGATGGATTAAGGGTTGAGGGTTGAGGGATTAGGGTAGAGAGTGTAGACAATGAAAAATGTCCTAAGCCTGTGAGTGTCATTTTTCTTCATCCTCGTCCTTCGATAATTGAATAATTTTAGTCATTCAATTATGTTTGATCATATTCCTCTATTAATTAAATAATTATTTAATTAATTCACTTTCTAATCTTTATTCTATCCTGATCAATTAAATTAACTAATTGAGTCACTAATTTCTCCCTCTTCTCTAATAGTTAAATAAATTATTTTGTCACCTTTCATCTATAGTTAAATAATTATTAAAATTATTAAACTATCCCATGCCACCTCCCATGTTAATAATTAATCTAAATTAATTATTTAAGGTATAATTTTCATCTCTCCATTTAATTTAATTAATTAATTTAATTAAATGCTCCTTTTGTCATTTTATCTAAATAAATTATTTGGATAAATTATTTATTTTCCACTTTTCATTTTCCTCCATTTTGAATAAATAATTTAAAATAAATTATTTATGCACCTCCACTTGGTCAAAGATACCCTGTCATTATTTCATGTCATAGTCTGCATGTCTGTCATAGCCTGCATGTCTTGCATGTCTGTCATAGCCATCGGCGTCATATTTTTTGCCATGCATGGCATATTCTTGGTGCATTTATCTTTGGACCATCAATTCGACCTTCAATCTCATCCGTCCATTCGAAATTTCCTTTTCTTATAAAATGGCAATTTCGAATTCATTTTATCTTCTTCCGCTTCTCTCTCTCAAGCATTCATGTGAATGTTCTGGCTTTCTTGTTTTCGTCCATTTTTACACATACTTAGAGCTTCTCTTAGTCATTTAGAGTCATTTTGCATAGAAAAATCCTTCAACACTTGTGTAGGACATGGCATAATCTTGAAGTTTCTCAAAGAATATGAGGGCACTCTTCAACTTGCAGCAAGCTAGAAGGTGTAATGGAGGTCAGCCATAGAGATTGAAGATTTGGGTAACTTTTCTTCATTTATTTTCATGTTTTCTCCTTTGCTCTCCCTTATCTCTTTGGATTTTTTAGATTTAGAAATTCTAACCTAATCAAAGATAAATTTCTAGAGATACAAAGAGTAATTTACTTGGGTTTAAGGGTTGAAGGGTTGAGGGATTAGGGTCGAGTGCATAAGAGGGTATTGGTCGGTTGAGGGTAGAGGGACGTAGAGGTTTTAATGGTTTAGGGCTTAGGGTATTGGGTTGAGGGTATAGGCCAGTTGATGGATTAGTGTTGATGAGGGTAGAGGGCAGAAGGTTTAAGGTTGGTTTAGGGTTTAAGAGTTTAGGGTTGAGGGTAGAGGGTTTAGGGTATAGCTAGGATGTTTGAGGGTATATGGTTGAAGGTCAATTAGGGTTGAGGCACCAATGTAGAGGGTAGAGGGTATATGGGTTTAGGGTTTAGGGTTTAAGGGTTGAGGGTTGAGGGTTGAGAATTGAGGGTTGAGGGTTTAATGTATAGGGTAGATCAGAGGGTAGAGGGAAGAGGATTTAAGGGTTGAGGCTTGAGGTTTTAAGGTGTAGGGTAGAGGGTTGAGGGTATATGGTTGAGGGATTAGGGTTGAGGGTCCAATCATGTAAAGGGTAGAGGGTACTATAGGGGTTGAGGGTACATATATGGTACATTAAGGGATTAGGGTTGAGGGTCCAATGTATAGGGTAGAGGGTATAGGGGTTGAGGGATTAGGTTTTAACTAGGGTTGAGGGTAGAGGGTAGAGGGTAGACGATTGAGAGCTAATTAAGGGTTGAGGGATTAAGGGTCGAGGGTTGAGGGATTAGGGTAGAGATTTTAGTAATTGGGTTTAAGGGTTTAACTAGGGTTGAGGAATTAGGGTTGATGGATTAGGATCGAGGGTAAAGGGTATATGGTTCAAGGATCAACGTTTAATGTATATATAGGGTAGAGGGTAGAGGGTAGAGGGTGTAAGGGTACTTTAGGGTTTAAGGGTTGAGGGTTGAGGGTTTAAGGTTGAGAGTAGAGGGTTGAGGGTCCAGTGTATAGGGTAGAGGGTATAGGGGTTGAGGGATTAGAGTTTAAGGGTACTTGCAGAGGGTTGAGGATAGAGGGTTGAGGGTTGAGGGTTTAAGGGTTGAGGGATTAAGGATTGAGGGTTGAGGGATTAAGGTAAAGAGTAATTTACTTGGGTTTAAGGATTTAAGGGTTGAGGGATTAGGGTCGAGGGTATAAGAGGGTATTGGGTTGAGGGTAGAGGGACGTAGAGGGTTTAACAGTTTAGGGTTTAGGGTTTAGGGTATTGGGTTGAGGGTATAGGGTTGAGGGATTAGGGTTGAGGGTAGAGGGTAGAAGGTTTAAGGTTGGTTTAGGGTTTAAGGGTTTAGGGTTCAGGGACATTAAGGGTTGAGGGTAGAGGGTTTAGGTTATAGCTAGGACATTTGAGGGTATAATATGGTTGAAGGTTTATTAGAGTTGAGGTTCCAATGTAGAGGGTAGAGGGTATATGGGTTGAGGGCTTAGGGTTTAAGGGTTGAGGGTTGAGGGATTAATGGTTGAGGGTTGAGGGTTTAATGTATAGGGTAGATCAGAGGGTAGAGGGTAGAGGGTTTAAGAGTTGACGCTTGAGGGTTTAAGGTTGAGGGTATATGCAGGTTGAGGGATTAGGGTTGAGGGTCCAATGTATAGGGTAGAAGGTATAGGGGTTGAGGGATTAGGGTTTAACTAGGGTTGAGGGTAGAGGGTTGAGGGTTGAGGGTTAATTAAGGGTTGAGGGTTGAGGGATTAGGGTAGAGAATTTAGTAATTGGGTTTAAGAGTTTAACTAGGGTTTAGGGATTACGTTTGAGGGATTAGGGTAGAGGGTATATGGTTCAAGGATTAGGGTTTAGGTTCCTATGTATATATAGGGTAGAGGGTAGAGGGTAGAGGGTGTAAGAGTACTTTAGGGTTTAAGGTTTGAGGGTTCAGGGTTTAAGGTTGAGAGTAGAGGGTTGACGATATATGGTTCAAAGATTAGGGTTGAAGGTCCAATGTGTAGGATAGAGGGTATAGGGATTGAGGGAATAGGGTTGAGGGTATAAGAGGGTAGAAGGTTTAAGGCTAGTTTAAGGTTTAAGGGATTATGGTTCAGGGTAGATGGTTTAGGGTATAACTAGGATGTTTGAGGGTATAATATGGTTGAAGGTCGATTAGGGTTGAGGTTCCAATGTAGAGCGTAGAGAGTATAAGAGTTGAGGGTTTAGGGTTTAAGGGTTGAGGGTTGAGGGATTAAGGGTTGAGGGTTAAGGGTTTAATGTATAGGGTAGATCAGAAGGTAGAAGGTAGAGGGTTTAAGGGTTGAGGCTTGAGGGTTTAAGGTTGAGGGTAGAGGGTTGAGGGTATATGGTTGAGGGATTAGGGTTGAGGGTCCAATGTATAGGGTAGAGGGTATAGGGGTTATGATGGATTAAGGTTTAACTATGGTTGAGGGTTAATTAAGGGTTTAATGTATTTTTCTCTAATTTTTTGAAAAAGTTAGTGTTATTTATCCAGATGGCGCTATATATTTTTATCACTAACAATAATAAAAATAATATTAAGTTTGTATTTAATTAGTGTTGAAACCATTTTAAAAATTTATTGTCACTCCTAACAAGTAATATTAATCCTTATTGGGAGGGTGGCCCTCCAGGTTGGTGAAGGGATTTCATTAGGATGAGATGAGTGGAATCCATGTAGGAGAGACTAGAGTTGAGGTGGCACTGATGGGAAGAGTTGGTGTCATCAGTGATGATAAGTACGAGCATTAATGAAGGGCATTTTGAGCTCAAATTTTAACGATGGCCTAGCATACAAAGTTGGCCATGCAAGATGGCATCGCTGGAGCAAGGATAGCTAGCCTTGCCAATAATTAACCTTTCGCTCGTGTGTAGATCGAATTTCTTGATGAATGAAGGTTTATTTATTGGGAGGTGGCATCAATTTGTGTAGCGTAGTAAAGGTTTTGGGTTTTGGTGTTTAATTTATAGTGGTGCTTTGGTTGGCAAAGTGTGCTCGGCCTCTAGTGTTGTCTGCAGATGACAATGGTCGAGTATTCAAAAAATTTCATTGCAATGTAGGTGGAGGGGTTTTCATGGTTTGGAGCAGATACTCCAATCTCCCTACTGGTGATGTTGAGGAAAGATACATACAGAGAGATAACAGACCAAAGGCTAAAGCAAATTTTGCTAAATATTGATCCCCTCGTAGTTGTGGCGGTAAAGATGGTTTTGGGCTCTAGTCACATTGAGGGCAAGGAGTATGGGAGGGACAATGCACACATTTCCTCATGCCTCTTGGCTTTTGTGCTTGATAGTCAAGTCCCCAAGATGGAGGTGAAGGATCTATTGGTGAAATTGTTTAGGAAGGATTTGGTTGGCGACGTGGAGGAGATCCTAAAGGTGATGATTATAGGTATCGAGATCCTGTGGACAAGTGATCTGGAGCTTCTACGGAGCACTGATGAGGCGATAAGGTTTTACCCCTTCCTCTTGGACCTGAGTGAGGTAGCTCTCATGTGCCACCGAATGATAGTGGTCATTATAGTGGAATATTTAAAGAAGCTACTAGGGTTGATGGCGGCATATGGTGTCGACTGGGTTAAGGATTTCGAGTTATTTGCAAAGTTAAATGGGTTTCTGTAATTTAGCTAATTTAAATCTTTTGTCAGTAATTGCTCTAGTCTGGTAATGGATAGCTCGAATTTGGGTTTTTTGGGTTAGTCTATGGCTCTGCCAAATTTTAAAGTTTTTCTATGGTTAAATTCTTTGTTCTTGGTGGAGACACTATGGTAGCTTTTGGTTTTGGGTCAAATACTAAAAAAATTTGCATAGCAGATGGACTGTATGTTTCCTTTTTCAATTAATAAAAAAAATCTTATGTATCAAAAAAAATATATTAAGCCTTATTATTCAAACCACTCAAATAATTTAAACCATTTAAGTCTTGAATACATGCAATATATATATATCAATCAAACAAATTTTTGAGAAACAATTAAATATGTAGAAAAAAAAATTAGGTGTTTTTTTAAAAAAGACAAAGTTCTCATAGATACATTCAAATCAGAGATTTTATAATTAAAACACAATTAATTACACGTAAAATAAATAATTAAAAACAATTTAAAGATGATATCATCTTGTTTGGTGTTCATTTAATGAAACAATATGTCATAATGGAAAAGCAAGCACTACTAGAGAAACAAATGATAAAACAACAATCTTGGTTGACAATAATCAAAGGAAAAAATGATCCCTCAATTGTTGAGTTTGTAATTTAAGTTAAATTTGATGAAGACAATTTCAACAAGAAAAAACTTTAAAATGATCCCTCAATCACTTGCCATAAATTAATGATCCTCTACTTCTCTTCATTTACCTAGATGGGATAGGTTCACAAAGTGGAGTTGCCTCCTCTTATGGAAAGAATGAAGAAACAAATCAAAATCAAAATAAATATCATTTATTTCCACTAAGTGGTGTTAGATAAAATAAAAATTACATAATGTTATTTATATTACTAGCTCATACCAATGTGAGAGCCTTAGGAGATAAAATTTCCACAGCAATTCCCATATCCTAGAAGAGTATGTGTTGATGTTGTTGGAGCTAAAAAATCCACATTGGTTGTCCTGCACACCTCCATTTTCACTTATCCTCCCATATCCACCATATGCTCCATTTCCATTTCATAATAATTGACATTAGTATAAAGTACCAAAATAAGGCCCTTGATCATTACAATAAAGGGAAGTCCTTGCCTGAAATGTTCTCCTAGCAGCTCATGGCATGTCGCCAAGATAATGCCTTATCGAAGAGAGTCTCACCATAGTCTCTTCGACACAAGCAAAAAGGGTTGATAAGAAATGTAGATGAGACTCTTGAATGTCTAAGAGACATTCAAATGTCTTCTTTCCATCCTAAAGAGTGACATGTCTAAGAGACTTGACCATGTCGAGGAGAGAATCTAACATGTCTCACCAATAAATCATATGAGTGTCAACATTCAGGAAACAGAAAAACATCTCTCGGACACCGAGAGGTTATCATAAAATAAATAGTAAATCACTGGCAAAACAAGCACTGACAAAACAACAATGTCAAAGAGACATCGGCATGTGGAGGAGAGAAGCAAAGAAATCTCTTTGACACTCAAGGAGAAAAATATCAGCAAGACACATAAGTATTGAACAGACATTGGATGAGGTCTCATCGACATCCTAAAAATATATGTCAAGGAGACACAAAGATATCGAGAAGAAATTATCAAAAGTATCCCTGACATTCTGGCACAAAATATCAATGAGACTAAGGGACGTCAAAGAGAGGTGACCTCGGGTCTCCCCGACATAACAAAGTCACATAGACATTATCAGGAACTATTACCGCTGAGAAAAGAAATAAAGACATGTCGAGGAGACATAAGATTATCAATAAGAGAAATTCACCAGTCTCATCGACAAAAATAAAATCATTAGCGAGCAAACTAAGAAGTAAATATCGAAGAGACATTGTGATATCGATGAGAGAATCTTGAATGTCTCTTAGACATATCTCAAAATATGGCCAAGGATATCGAAGAGAGATATAGACGTTGGGATCAGAGTCTCATTGACAAAATATGAAATAATTTTCACCAGATTGATTTGACAGATTAAGTCATCGAAGAGACAACTCCCATTAATATGCAAGTTGATAGGAAGGTGGTGTAAGCTCCATTTATGAACCAAATCTAGTTTAAGCATGCTAAAATTTGATAAAATCAGCCTCTAAGAAACAAAAATTCACTGCACATTGTGGCTATGCATCCAAAGGATGGAGTTGGAAGAAAGTAAGCAGCTCAGAAATTTTGGCATTCACTCAAGTAAGTACACCTTGGCTCAGCTGAACGTATTTTTTTTAATATAGCTTAAAGTACAACATTGTTAGGGTTAGAATGGATAAAACCCTAGAAAAGAAAATAGCAAAAAGGCCAAAATTTGAAACTAGACCTCTCAGTCAAGACTTAATAGATCAGTGTCCCTGGTCTAGGCCTAAGACACGAAGAATTGCTTAGTTAAACCCATCATGTGAGACCCTAGTAGACAAGCATAAGAATTTGGGAGATGTATGGACGAAACATAGAGGCTATGATTTGTTCATATACCATTATAGGAAGAAATATAGATATAGCCTAGTCTCAAACCCATGGAATTTGAATCTAGGGAAGCTAGTAATGCCAAATGTTTTTGTGAACGTAGAGTTAATTAGAGCACTAGAAAAGAATTATAATCCCAAAACAAGTGAAATTCATTTGCATGATGGGTCACAATTTATGATCATAATGAGGGATTATATTTGCATAGTTTTCCAATAGGACACTTCTTTGGACATGAAATTGCGGTTGACAGACTTGTTGGAGGAGTATTGCTCTATGGATACAAGTTACAAGAGCTGGAAGCTACCTCTACACAGACCCAAGGGTCCAAGAAATCAAACTATGAGGTTTGCTAGCAATGAAAATCCCCCATTTTCTGTAGAATTGTTTGAAGAATATTATCAGTACACATACTATTCAGTTGGCCAAGTGTTGGGAATTGAGGCCCCTGCCAACATGACTATAGATCCCATGGTTCTGGCTGAAAACATTTAGAGTCAAGATGCCAAGCCTTATGATTATGCAGAGTATCTATCAGAGGCCATTAATAGTGCTCTTAATGTTCTTAAGAATAACAATGAAGCTATCAATTTCAAGCATTATTCTCGTCTTATGCATATGATATTGTACGAGGGATAGGTGATGGGAATCTGGGGGGAAGAATTAAGAGTAAAAGATCTGGATAGCGATGGTAATTCAAGACCAATGCCAATGTGGACATCAGTCTAGGATAGTAGATGTGGGAGATCCCACTACTTGTATTTTGAGGAGCATTTTGTCAAACCCTTGTATAAATTGCTTTGCCATAAATGTGATTATAATATATCCCTTGAAGTATAGAGGTTTCTCCAACCAAAGGAGAAAGGCCATGATGGAAAGATAAACCATAATTGGAGAGATTGGTACACTTTTTCAGATTGTACTATCATTAGGGTGTATGGATTTGAGGCAGAACCATATTTGTTGCCTAAGACTGTGCTAGATAGAGTTGTTTATAAGACAATTGTCTTATTCAGCCTTTATGCATTTGAAAATATTTGGAAGTCAAACATTCATGCCTTCTACTTTGTGCTTTGGTGATTTCACCATTATTGTTGAATCAGGGTATGACTTGCTTGGAAGCAAGTCAAACTATTATGGCTTACCAATTGGAAATAAGAGGAAGAATTTTGACCCTGAGCACCTTATAAGTGATGCCAAAATTTCTCAAGAACTGAAAGGATATGAGCATAAGTTTGATGTTGATGATGTTGTCAGGAATTTTGAGGATAGTCAGGCGATCATGAGAGGAAATACATACAATAGGATTGTTATGGCTGAGGCCTGAAGATTGAAAACTAACCCATCTTATGTAGAATCTTTTTATAAAATTTAGGACCCCAAGGAGAGAGTTGAACAGTTGCTTATGCATGAAGAAGAGATAAAAAAGGATGTACCTCTAGTGGAATTTGAGAGAAGAAATGTTGGCTCTTTGAGGCAATCAGAAAATGTAGCACCATTAGACCATTTTTCACCTCAGCCTACTCCAGAGGTAAGATTTTCAGTTAATACACCAATCATGGTAGAAGATGATGTTGAAGAGGAGGATGAAGTCACATAGATCAATACTCATGTCATCCCTCCATATGAAATGCCACTGGAAAGGAGTGTAGTAAACTTTGAAGCTTCTGATGAGTTATCTAATGATGTGAGGCATCGAGCCAGTCAAGAGTTCATTGCAGATGATTCCTTTGTCCAAAGTCTTAAATTTAAAGCTTTCATATATGAATATAAAGGAAAGGTCGTAAGGGAAAGGTTGAAGGACATTGACCCTGAGAAGGAAGCATATGCTTTAAAATATCTTCAACATGAAATTGATAGAGAAATGAAACATATAACTACTGAGAGAGGAAGGGCATTGTTGAAAGAGGTTGGGGTTATGCTCCTTCTAGAATGGGATATCAGCTCGACCATTGTATTTAATAGTTTTCTGAAAAGAAAAAAATAAAACCTTGCACTTAACAGACGAAGTTGGTAACAGATCTACACTAGATCAAGATTTAATCCTATCAATACTACCTTGCAAATATGGGCACTCTATCAACCAGGAAAAAATCCTTCCCTTATCAATCCTAATCATATTTTTGGACATCTTTTGGTGTAGAGAGTAGGAGAAACAAATCTCATGGAAACTATCGATTTGAATGTGAATGTGGCCAAATTCACAAAGGCTCAAATTCATAAACTAGTAAGGGATAACTAGGGGTTGATAGAAGAAAATGAAAGGTTGAAAGAAGAGTTGATTAGCTACAAGGATAGACTACCTTCTTCTTCAAGGCTCTAGTCTCCATTGGTTGAACATGAAAGGAAAGTGATTGAGGCAATGTCAGAAACAACATATTGGAAAAGAAGGCATGAGAAAGTGCAAAAGGAACAGGAAGAGTTAAAGGGAAAACTCAAAACCACTACCTTTGAGATGGCATCAAAAATAGTTTGCATGAGATTCAAAGACATGTACAAACATGTTGAACAAGTTTGGAAAATTCATGATAAAACATATGCCGCATTGCTAGAAAACACTAGATTGAGTGATAGGATGAAGGAGGTAGAGTCTCATATCATTGCAAAGAAAGAAGATAACTCTATTATGCTACAAGAATACCAAGAACTCATGAAATCTCATAGGGACTTCCACAATATCCTAACACAGGAGTTGAGTGATTTCAGTCAACCACTGAGTATGGCCTTACCCAATTTCTTTGAACAAATAGAATTGAAAGATCAGGATACATGGAAGGATGAAATTGCCAACTGTCTACCAGTTATTCTTGATGCGATTAATGATGAAGAGGAAGTGCTTAAGAGGATGCACCAACAACTTTGGAGAATCTTCAAATTGGATTAAACTATGAAAGAGATCATAAATAATGTAGACACTATGCTAAAAGTGGGTACGTGGAGCATTTTTCAAAGGTCAACTTGTTCATTTCACGGGCCAAGTAAGAGAGGAGTGACAGGGGCTAGAGTTTGATAGTTTTGGATACACAATCATGGTGCACGAGCCTTGAACAGGGATTAGATGACCACGGGCACTTGTTGGAGATTAACGGACTATAGCGCATCCACTAGGAAACTCTTAATATTTTTTATGTTTATTATAATTATGTTTTAGTTATGAAACAATGTGACTTTTTGTAAGAGGCCTGAAGCTTGTTGCTTCCCATATAAATAGGGAAACTAGGACCCAATTTTGAGATATCATATCATCATCATCATCACATTCCATTCCATTAGATTAGGAATTAGTAAGAAAATATATTGCATAATTTGCCCATCCATGCCATATTTCAAAGACTTATGTTATAATGCTTATGTTTTGAAGTAATACAATGGAGCAGACTAAATTCATAAATTGTAATTCATTTTCAGTGTTCAATTACTCTATTAATTTTAATGCTCATTTATTACTTTGTTGTCTCCAAAGTGGTCTATTCAAGTTATTTAAATCTATTTGATTTATCAAAGCACATTTGATGTTACTGTGTGAAAGAGTTGATTGGTTTCTAAGTTAATGTGAATTAAAATCCTTTTTGATAGTTTACTTTAATTGGTCTTTTCCTAGGGTTAAAATCCTTTTAAAGAAGTTGTTTTGACTAGTTTCCATTAACTCAAGAATTAAAAATCATTTCATACTTTCATAGTAGCTTGAGGAGATATCACTGGGATTATTAAAGAACACTTTGATAAACATACTTGCACATTTGCATAAGGTGCAGACATCTCAAATGCCCAGTAATTCGAGTTAAACTGAACAATAGGAACAACATTATTTGACCAAAATATTCATAACATTATTTACATACATAATGATTAAAATTAATAAAATTTATCCTTTAATGAAATTTGATAACTAAGTACCAGTAATGTTTCATAATATTAAAGGTCCTGTTGGATCCAAAAATCCACCTTGGTTATTTTGCATACTTCCATTTTCACCCATCTTTCCACACTCACCATATGTCCCATCTCCATTTCATAATGGTTGACACTAATATAAACCACCAAATAAGGCCCTTGGTCATAACACTAAAGTGAATTCCCTGTCTGAAGTGTTCCCATAGCAGCACATGGCATGTCACCAAGATAATGCTATATTGAAGAGAGTCTCACCATTGTCTCTTCAATGTGAACATAAAGGGTTGTTGTGAAATGTAGATGAGACTCTTGAATTTCTAAGAGACATATTCAAATTTCTTCTCACTAGCCTAAAGAATGATATGCCTAAGAGACTTGGACATGTCAAGGAGAAAATATAACATGTCCCATCTGGTAGTGCTGCTAAAATTTTGAAAAAATCCTAGCAAAATTTTTCCTCTTGAGGTTTTCTACCTTTTCCATCCATGAGTAGGGTTTAAGGTTTTAGTTCAAAAACCCTCGCTTCATAGTAATCAATCTTAAACCTCCATCCTTATAATTTCATGTTGACCTAATTCATCTGGTTATCAGTCGTTTAAGTCATGATTTGAGCCATTAAAATTGTTCTTTGTACCGACCTCAAGTCCTAAGTTAGTTGTTCATCGCATATGGTTAATCGTTTAAATGCTCCCTATAGTCGGGCCATAATATTTTCCAATTGACTTATGTTTAAGTCATCTTCCTGAGGGTCAAATTATCATCGGCCTAGTCATGGCCTCGTTTGGACTAATTTTATCACATGTGCAAGTTGGGAGATCCTCCGATCGCAGGAATTGATCTGGGTTGTTCCCCGCTAGCTCACAAGTTTCAAAGAGCGGCTCGTTAAATGTCATGTGGTCTATGAGATGTTGATGCATTATAGCCATGAGTGTGGGGCTCGGTCTCTACTTCATCCATCTGACATCCTTAGTACTATAATCAATGGTTATGATGTGACAATAGGGTCAATCATTGCCTCTCCTCACCATCTCACTGGATTAAGTTGTAGGTTGGTTAAAAGTTGTGAGGTCTGTGAGAAGCTACCATGTGTTTTCTTCAATCACAGGAAAACAAGGAAAGGTGGAGCCCATGGATAGACTTGGTAAGGTTTCATTAGCCAGTGGAATGACGTGTGACAACAATTGGAATTCAAACTCAATTGACTCAATTTGAGTCATCCAAAAGGCCATCCCAATGGGAGATCAACGAAAAATATTCAAAATTGAGAATTTCGACCGTTGCATCCATTCTTGCTTCACATGAGCAAGCAATAATGGCGGAAGTGACTTCTAAAACTACTTCATTTTTTCCCAAACTGGATGTAGATGATCGGGTCTCGCATAATTAAGAGTTGCAAACACATTTGGAGTGTACGGGAAATTGAGAGAGGCTATTTGTAGAGTTTGGCATGGTCGACATTAGGGTTTCTCATGGGTAAAAGTCGTAAGTAAAGTAAACGTAGTTTTTATGCTTTATTTAAATTCTTTGTATTGGAGTTGGTTCTCATTGTGTTTCTTGTCAAATGAGCTTCCATGCTGTGTAATTTTGTGGGACCTTTTAGAATTTATGTTTGAGTCGAGACCTAGGTTTGAATTGTGAATCTAGTTATCGAAATCTTTTGTGTTGAAAACCCTAACTTGGCCTAAGTTTTCCCCGTAGCCAATGGCACCCAAAGCACAAACCGCCACCTCTGCAACTCAATCCAGAATACTATCTAAGGATGTAATAGATTTACTAAAACCCTCCACAAATAAAAAGGTTGAGGGTAGAATGTTGTCTCATGGCCCAACAGTCAGGGAGGGGGTACTTGACAAATAATGTTTTATCAAAGATGTTGAAGTACCTTATAGTGGATGGCAGTTATTTCAGCATTGGTTCAGGAATAGAAATCTTTGGGTTCCTCTTTGCAACCCTTGGAGACTATACATGGGAAAACTAGTTGTCCCCAATGTGTATATGGATGTTCATTTGCTGAAGGACATTGCTTCAAGGTATGACATGGTTTCAAGGGTAATCAGAAAATTTGATGGGAAGGATATGGTGAGGATAACCAAAGAAGAAATTGCAGGAGTTTTCCAGTTGCAAGAATGGAACACTGATATGGTGCCTCTTGATATGAATGTCATTAGAAAGGAGTATGAGAACACCAAAGTGCTAATCAGGATGAGAATGTTACCTACACATACTACTAGCACAGGCACTGGGAAAAATAGAAAACAAATAAGGATTGGTAAAGATTAGTCGAAACCTTTCCCAATGAGGTATTTTACAAGTTACTTCAAGAAGACTGTATATTCCTTCTACCAAATTATTGGTTTCTCTCTGCCTGACATTGTGAAGGGAATATAGTTACTTCGAAACACATATACAACATCCAACCTTCAACACTGTCTATGACTACACCACATATTTGGCAGAGAATATCCATAAAGGCCTGGTTGAGTTGAAAGGAGGAAATAATTGTTGGATTTTGTGGGTGTGTTGTTGATATGTGGTTGTCATTGATTTCAACACTATTAGCATCATTGTATTGAAGGTTGTATATGTCGAGGATATTGAGAAAATTGTGAAAGGAAGAGTTATAGAGTTGTCTGTTGCTAGTGGAATTGTGAAGGTCGTGAAGGTGTCATGTTTTGTACATTGAAGATCAACTATTGTGGACTAAAGGGTTTATTTTTTAGAGTATCTAGATCATCTACCAGAAGTTTCAGAGGTCCGCATGAAGATTTGATCGTGTTGTGGTCTGACAGTATTTTTGTGGTCTTTGTCAACATTCTTGAGTGAAGATTGTGTGATTCTGATAATCTTAGTTATTGTGGATGCTTCTCTGTCAGTTCTTGGTGTTCTTGGATGCTTCTAGATCATTCCCCATCATTCTTGTATGTCCACATTGATCGATGTGCTCGTTGTCAAAGATTTTTCTTGTGCATGTTCAGGTTTTTATGTTCCTGGCCGACATGATGGTGGTAATGTGTTGTGGATCCTTGAAAAGTAAAATTTGAATGTTTGGTGCACTCATGAGTATTGTTTTGGGTCGCATCATTGTATTGGCCAACGATGTTTAGATCCAAATTGAAAATTTAATTGTAAATTTAGGTCGACATTGAAAATATGTTTTATATCTCTAGCCGACTAAGTTGTTGATCTAATCTCATGTTGCGGATATATAAGAGTGATTGTTTCATCAATGTAAAGTGTGCTCAATGTGCTCCTATCTGTGTATACGCAAGTATAATTTGATTACAGAGTAGAGTGTGAAGAAGATTGAGCGAAGTGTGAAGAAGTTTGAGTGAAGAGTGAAGAGGATTTTTCTGTGCTTAACTGGAACTATAATCAGGCTTGTGCAGAAGCTATTTTATTCGTTCACAACTTAGATGGTTTTAATCCAAAATTTTCTTTGGACAGTGAGTCCCCTTTTGTATTTGAGCAGTGATCTCTAGGCAGTGTACCTAATTGCATGTGCATTCCCATTATTTTCATTATACTTTTAACAAGGTATAATATTGTGGACTAACATCCACCGTGGTTTTTCCCCTAACAGGGTTTCCACGTAAAAAATATTGGTGTTCTCTCTCTCTAATGTGCTAATTTTTTATGGTTAATTGCTTATTCATCAGATCTGAGATTAAGTTAAGTAAAGTTTGAAAATTTTATTATTTTGTGACAATTGATTCACCCCCATTCTCAATTGTTTTTCCTTGTTTTCCCAACAATTGGTATTAGAGTAGGTTCCTCTGAAGAAGTCAAAAAGCTTGAGGTGATCCGAGATGGCCTCATACAAGAAGGACAGTCCTAGATTTGATGGAACTAACTACTCACTGTGGAAAGTCAGGATGGAATGTCATCTAAGGTGTATTGGTGAAGCTTTCTAGAAGATTACAAAAGATCCATATGTTATCCCTCAGAATGGTCCCTCCACAACTGATGAGATCAAAGAAGTTGAAAATAATATCAAGGCTATTGAAGCTTTGGTGAGTGCTCTGACAGATTTGGAGATGGCAAATGTGATAGGTCTGAAGACAGCTCATGAGATTTGGACAAAGTTGGAAACTTTGTATGAAGGAGATGCACAGGTGAAGATGGCTAAGCTACAGAGTTTGAAAGGCAAGTATGAGAATTTGAAGATGGGTGAAGTTGAAAATATCACTTATTTTATGCAAAGAGTAAATGAAATAGTGATGGGTATTAGATGTGTTGGTGGTTCCCTGGATGAGGATGAAATTGTGGCTAAGATACTCAGATCCTTGCCTCCCTCCTACAAAGTGAAGGCTCATGCTATTGAAGAGCTCAGATCAGTAACGAAGATGACAAGAGATACGTTGGTTGGTAAGCTTGTTGCTTTTGAATTAAGTGAATTTGGTGAATCTATTCCGAAGACCGAATCTACATTCAAGGCTACTATATCCAGAAGTAACAAGCAAAGATATGGTTCGGGAGAGTGTTCCAGAAAGATATCCAAGTATGATGAAGAATTGAAACAGCTTGAAGATAAAGAAAGAGAGGTAGAAGAGTTGGAAGCACTGATTGTAAAGAAAGAAGGTAGAGGAAAAGGTGAGTATGAAGGTGTATTGCCTATTAAATGTTTTTTCTTGCAGTAAAATAGGTCATTTTGCATCAAGGTGTCCTAAAAGAGTTCCTAGATCTAATCCTAACAACTCTAGATTCCCAAAGAAATGTTACTTTGTTGAAGAAGGAGTGATTGATGATAAAGATAATGGAAATGAAGATGAATGGGTTTTCACTGCTACCATTAAAAATAGTCTTGTTGCTACTAAATCTGCTAAAGATGAGAAAGCTCTTGCAACTCGAGTTGAAGAAAAAAATGAGTGGGTTATTGACAGTGGATGCTCACATCATATGACTGGTAATAAAATCAAATTTGTAAGTCTAGAGAAGTATGATGGTGGGGTTGTAAGGTTTGGAGATAACAATGCTAGTGTGATTCGTGGCGAAGGTTCTATTTGTCTTGGTGGTAAGCATAACACTGATGATGTTCTTTATATTGAAGGCCTGAAGCACAATCTTTTGAGTGTTGGACAAATGGTGGAAAAAGGCTATGATCTATAGTTCAAAGATGGGAGATGTAGGATACGTGGAAGTTCTGGAAATATGATTGCTACAGGTAAACAGACAAAAGGCAATATTTTTCACCTAAATACTGCTAGTGAGATTTGTTTAATTACTCAGGTAGATGAAAGATGGTTGTGGAATAGGAGGTTGTGTCATGTGAATTTTGATAACATTGTCAAGGTAAGTTCCACTCAAGCAGTAAGAGATCTACCTAAGTTAGTAAAGCTTGCTAAAACAATTTGTAAGGAGTGTTAGATGGGTAAACAGACTAGAGTCTCTTTTCAGAGCAAACAGTTTCATTCAAATGATTTGTTGGAGCTGCTACATATTGATCTTTGTGGTCCCTCCAGAGTCAAAACTATTCATAGAGAAAGGTACTTTATGTTGATTATTGATGATTATTCTAGAATGATATGGGTTTCTTTCCTAAAAGAAAAATGTGAAGCACTAGAAAAGTTTAAAACTTTTAAGGCTATGGCAGAAAATGAGAAAGGTCTAAAAATAAAATGTCTAAGGTCTAACAGAGGTGGTGAGTTCACCTCCAGGGAGTTCAACTCTTTTTGTGAAGAACATGGAATTAGAAGACAATTATCTACTCTCTGAACCCCTCAACAGAATGGAGTTGTAGATAGAAAGAATAGAAAAATTCAGGATGCTGCTAGAACAATGATGATAGAAGGAAATGTGTCCAAGATCTATTGGAGTGAAGCTATAAGCATTGTTGTGTATACTTTGAACTGGGTAAATGTTAATGGTAATTCTGGTAAGACCCCTTTTGAGCTATGGTTTGGTTATAGGCCTACTGTTAAATATTTCAAGATCTTCGAAGAAAATGTTATATCAAAAGAGATGATGATATAGGCAATTTTGATGCAAGAAGCAATGAAGGAATCTTTCTAGGTTACTTTACTAAGAGCAAGGCTTACAGATGTTATAACAAAAGAATGAGAAAGATGGTTGAGAGTGAAAATGTTAGAGTTGATGAGGACTCTACCAAATCATCTAGATATTGTGGATATGATTTAGATGAAGACAATACAAACAAAGGGAAGAATTCTCAGACACATAAACAACTTTAGATTATTCCATATGTTTTGATAAATCAAGTAATTCAGGAAGCACAAATAAGTGCAGAAGAAAGATCAAAAGAACCAGAAGCTCGAGAAAGTCCTAAATTTCCAAGGTATGTAAAGTTAAATCATTTTGAAAATCAAATTATAGGAGATAAGAGTAAAGGTGTCCAAACTAGAAGAAAGATTGCAAAAGAGTATTGCATTATTTCCAAGATTGAACCTAAAAATGCCATTGAAGC